>JACEHZ010000351.1:0-17500 GCA_017893485.1 Hemerocallis citrina
AGAATGTGTCGGACATGATAACACGGTTCACGGACATTACAAACTCTCTTGTGGCCCTTGAAAAAATGTACACTCAAGCAGAAATGGTGAGGAAAGTTCTTCGTGCCCTAACTCCCGAATGGGAAAAGAAGACCACCGCCATAGAAGAAGCCAACAATTTATCACAACTCTCTCTTGAGAATCTTGTGGAAAATCTTATGGCATATGAAGTACAACTTGAAGAACGCAAAACGGATTTAGAACCTCAACAAGCAAAGAAGAAGACACTCGCTTTCAAGGCCATGTCGGACTCCGAAGACGATGAAGAAGATGAAGAAAAGATAACCATGTTCACTAGAAAGTTCAAGAAGCTTCTTAGAAAAGATAAATTTAATTCCAAATTTAAAGATACTAATGAACTTCCCACTTGTTTCAAGTGCAACAAAACAGGTCATATAAAGAAGGATTGCCAATTAGAAAATGCAAAATCAAAAGGGAAGGCTCCTAACTTCAAGAAGGATAAGTACACAAAGAACAAGTATATGAAGAACAAGAAAGCATATCAAGCAACTTGGGATGATAATGACTCTTCATCCGAAGAAGAGAATGAGGAGTCAAACGAAGTTGCGAACGTATGTTTCATGGCCACACAAAACGAAGTAAGTGATAACTTTGATTCAAATGACTTATTAGATGCTTTCAATGAGATTTTTCAAGAACTCAAGAAGGAGAAAGTTAGAGTTAAAAACTTAGAGAAAGTCAATCAAACACTTTCTCAAGAGAATCTTGACTTAAATGTTGAAGTCAAGTCGTTAAATTCTCGACATTCTAATTTGGATATAGATCTTGTTTCTCTTAAGAAAAATTATGAAGAGATATCCAAAAATGTATCTAAGTTTAACAAAGGAAAGAGAATTTTAAATGAAGTTCTCCAGAATCAAGTTCAATCCAATAAGAGATTTGGACTTGGTTTTCAAAAGTCTCTTGAAAAACATCATATTTCTAAGAATACTAGTAGTAATAAGACTGATTCTATTTCTAGTGTTAAGAAAAAGTTATATGAGTTTTTTGAGAAACCAAAAACTATTGTTTTCCATGAAAATAGTAATTCTGTAGTTCAGACCAGTCGACTGAACCCTAAATTCAGTCGTCTGTCCAGAGGTTTGGATTCTTATTTAAAGAAACCGAAACCTCAGATAAGTCGACCTATTTCACCTCCCAGTCGACTGTCTTCTCATAACAGTCGACTGAAAGGTACAATGAAGTCGACTGGACAGACTAAAAATATTTGGGTTCCAGTCAATCTGAATCTAAACGATAGAACTACTTACATAAATTCTTATGTTCTTAATATATGTAAGTTTGTTAATTATATTCCTGCTTTTTGTGGTAAATCAAACTCACTTTGGGTTCGTTTTCCCAAAAACTAATCACTTTCGGACCTAATGAAAAGGGTGCCATATTCACAATGATTATTTTATAGGTACCTAAAAGAGAACGTTGGATATTTGACAACGGATGCTCCAAGCATATGACTGGTCATGCTAACCTTCTTTCTTCCATACAAGAAATAAATGGAGGAACTGTCACATTCGGTGACAAGAACAAAGGGAAGGTTATTTGAATAGGCATGGTCGGTAAGAACACTACCCCTACTATATAAGAAGTTTTTCTTATTAGTGGTCTTAAGCATAATCTGTTAAGTGCTAGCCAATTGTGTGATAAGGGAAATAAAATTGTTTTTGAAAAAGGTGCATGTTTAATTTATGATTCTTCCATGCAAAATGTAATTTTTCAAGGATTTAGGAAAAACAATATCTATGAATTATGTTTAAAAACCAATGAATTCTCTAATGATTTTTGTTTAGTAGCTTCAAATAATGATTCTTGGCTTTGGCATAAGAGATTTGGCCATATGAATATGAAAAATATTGCTAACTTGTCTAAGTACAACCGAGTTAAAGGACTGCCAAGACTATCTTTTAAGATTGATAAGTTATGTGATGCATGTCAACTAGAAAAATAAGTCAAATCTACTTTTAAGACAAAAGAAATGATTTCTACTAGTAGGCCTCTAGAATTAATCCATATGGATTTATTTGGTCCTCCTAGAGGCGCTTCTTTAAATAAAAGTAGATATGTATTTGTTTTAGTAGATAATTTTTCAAGATTTACATGGTTTTCTTTTTAAAACATAAATATGATGCTTTTAGAGAATTTGCAAATTTTTGTAAACGAATTCAAAATCAAAAATCTCTAACCATAGTCACTATTAGAAGTGATCATAGTGGAGAATTTGAGAATGAAACGTTTTCAGAATATTGCAACAAGAATGGTATAACACATTCATTTGTATTTCCTAGAGCTTCACCACAAAATGGAGTGGTCGAAAGAAAGAATAAGACATTGCAAGAATGTGCACATACTATGCTTGTTGAAAGCAATTTACCTAAATAATTCTAGGCTGAAGCTGTTTCTACAGCATGTTATGTTTTAAATAGAATATTGATTAGGCCTAAGCTTAAGAAAACTTGTTATGAACTATTTTTTGAAAGAATTCCTAAAGTATCTTATTTTAAAGTATTTAGATGCAAGTGTTTCATTTTAAACACTAAAGATAATTTAGATAAATTTGATCCTAGATCTAATGAAGGTATCTTCATTGGATACTCAAATAGGAGTAAGACATAGAATTTTCAATAAGTTAACCTTGACTATTGAAGAATCTATGCATGTTTCATTTGATGAATCCTTGCCTTCATCTACTGTTATTGAAGATGATGGAATTGATTCATCACCTTTAAATAATGTTATTAATCACTACAACAAATTACCCTAGACAAGTCGACTGATGTGAATCAGTCAGCTGATGGACTTGTTAAGTCGACTGATCCTGTTGTGATGACTCAAATTTTACCAAAATCATTTGTTGAAGTTAGAGATCATCCTCATGACTTAATAATTGGTGACATCTCATGTGGTATTCAAACAAGATCTCATGTTAACATGATTTCTCATACGGCTTTCTTATCAGATTTTGAACCGAAGAATATACAAGAAGCTTGTGAGAATGAATTTTGGATGAATGCCATACAAGATGAATGAAACCAATTTACAAGAAATGATGTATGGGATTTAGTTCCACGACCTCCTGACCATACTATAATTGGTACCAAATGGGTATTCAAAAATAAGTTAGATGAATCAGGACAAGTCGTTAGGAACAATGCTAGGTTAGTTGCTCAAGGATATAATCAAGAAGAAGGAATCAATTTTGATGAAACATATGCTCCTGTTGCTAAACTAGAATAAATTAGGATCTTATTATCTTTTGCATATTTTATGAATTTTACACTCTTCCAAATGGATGTCAAGAGTGCTTTTCTTAATGGTTTTATTAAGGAAGATGTTTATGTTAAGCAACCACCCAGTTTTGAACATGAACAATTCCCAAACCACGTTTTTAAATTGAAAATGACTTTATATGGTCTTAAACAAGCACCTCGTGCTTGGTATGATCGGTTAAAGATTTTTTTCTTAGAAACTGTTTTGAGATAGGTAAAGTAGATACTATATTGTTTATTAGAAAATTAGAGACAGATATTCTAATCATACAAATATATGTCGATGACATAATTTTTTGTTCTACTAATAGTAATCTCTGTCAAGAGTTTGCTAATACCATAAAAAATGAGTTTGAGATGAGTCACATGGGTGAACTCAATTATTTCCTTAGACTACAAATAAAGCAGTCACAAAATGGCATATTTATTAATCAAGGAAAATATGCTAAGGAATTACTCAAACGGTTTGGCATGGATAACACTAGTAGTAAAACCACACCTATGGCTACTACTACTACACTTGACAAAGATGATTTCGGTAAGAGTTTAGATCAAAAACTCTTTCGAGGTATGATTGGCTCACTCTTATATATAACTGCTAGTAGACCCGACATTATATTTAGTGTATGTTTGTGTGCTAAATATCAGTCGAATCCCAAAGAATCTCACTTAAAAGTTGTGAAATGTATTTTAAGATACATTAAAGGCACGTCTGAATATGGTTTATTTTATCCACGCACCGATAATTTTCAAATTTTGTCATATAGTGATGCTAATTTTGCTGGTAGTAAAACTGATGGTAAAAGTACTAGTGGAACTTGTCATTTGTTGGGACATTCACTAGTATCTTGGTGCAGTAAAAAGCAAAATTTGGTATCCCTATCTATTACAGAAGCTGAATATATTGCTACAAGTTTGGCTTGTGCCCAAATTTTGCGGATGAAACAAACTTTATTAGATTATGGTATTTCATTTTCAAAACCTGCTATAATGTGTGATAATACCAGTGCTATTAATCTATCTAAAAATCCGGTTCAACACTCACGTATGAAACATATTGATATTCGACACCATTTTCTACGTGATCATGTTTTAAAGGGAGATATAACTTTGGATTTTATTTCTACTGATAAACAAGTAGTAGATATATTTACCAAACCACTTAAGGAAGATACTTTTATCAACTTTAGAAAAGAACAAGGAATTTGCTGTTTTCATGACATTTCTTGAAAATATATTTTGTTTAAGTCGACTTAAACATCTAGTTCAGTCGACTTATAAAGTATTTTTGTTGTTCTTATTATTGCTGAATCTTGTGTTCTGAACAGTCGACTGTATACGTAACTAGTCGATTGACAGCAAGTTTTTACTTGATGTTTCTTTTGGTTTAATTTTTTTTCGACTAAGTCGACTTATCTTTAAAACCAGTCGACTGTCACGACATCTGTTTGTTTTTCTAATTCGAAACAGCACACTTTTTGAGGTAATTTTCTTTTTTTTACCCGTTGGCTGATCCCCAACCCTCGGTTCACTCCAGACTTTATCTCATCCCTCCATATCTTAGTAAAACCCTAGCTTTTACCCCTCTTCTTTCACTTTCCCTTCTTTTCACTTTCTATCTCACAAGAACAAGACCGGTCGGCTGCACCCAATCTTGAAGATTTCAGTACTTTGAAGCTCGAAGTTTGAAGATTTCATCCAAATATTGAGTACATTTCCCTTTTTTGAAGTCTATTTCCGAGTTTTTTTGAAGCTTTGTGCTTCTCTCTTTCTCCATTCTTGGGTAAAATTTCTTGATTTCTCTCTTTTTTAGTTTTCCAGAGTTTCCCCATGCCTCCCAAAAGGGCTAGAGGTTCCAATGTAGCGGAAGGTTCATCTTCACAAAATTACCTTCAATATATTAGGAATCCCAACCTAGTTGAGAAATTCTTTCTCATATGTCAAATTGCTATATTTCCAGGGAGATTTGTCAATTTTCCTGATTTAGATAGGTTCCCTTTAGCCCCATTGTTTGAACAATGTGGGTTATTTTACTTGCTTTCTCTTGTCAATCAACCTTATTACTATCCACAACTTATCTATTTGTTTTACACAAATATGAAGGTTTCCACCTCCGAGGATGGTAACGAAATATTTTTTACTACTACGGTAAAAAATATTCGTATGAGGTTAACTCCTAAAAAATTGGGAATTATTTTGGGTATCCCATATAAAGGCTTAGATTTGAGTGAAATTGAAATGGATGATCAATCTATTTTTTCAAAAATCTTTTTGCCTAATCGAGGTCCTCCAATGACCAACAAATCGATTACTCCTCTAGCCAAGCTTGTTGCCCGAATATTATCGTATAACATTATACCTAAAACAGGTAGCTATGACCAATTCTCTTTTGAATTGCAACAAGCAGTGTATGCCATTTCGGCAACATCCAAATAAATTGGAGTCAAGTCATTTTCAGTTGTCTCCATAAGGCTCACACCTCTTTCCTTTCTTTTGGTGCGATACTTACTCATGTCTTCAACTTCTATGAAGTTGATTTTACTTCTGAGTCTAGTATTGTTACTCACTATGAGTCTTTTGATCGTGCGAGTTTAGCTTGTATGAAGATCCTTAACTCTCCTCATCGGTCTCCTCAAAGGAATGTATCCCCTATTCCTTTAGCCACTTCTGGTCGTCGATCTTCTGCTTCTAGTTCTTCTCGTCCTAGAGCTATCTTTGCTGATCCCGAGAGTCTTTATACTTCGGTAAATTATCTCATGGATGTACCGATCTTATCCTCTCCAGACAGGATAATCTTGAGGCTAGTCTTGCTAACCTTACTCTCTTGTTCACTCAACAATTTTCACAACCTCCTACTGCCTCCACAGGTGATGACGACGAAGAAGACGAATAAACTTGATGTATTTTCTTTTTTTTTAATTTTTCATGTTTTATGTATTTCACTTCTATGTAGTATTTGCAACCCTGTACTTCATTTTCTATGTATTAATTTGTTATGGTTCCGCAATGCCCCTCCTTCTATTTTTTTTTTTTGTTTTTTGTTGTTTATGTTGTTGACAAAGGGGGAGAAAATGCTTGTTTGTGGTGCATGTTTTGTCTTGTGCATGTTTTTGTGCATGTTTTTGTGCATATTATTACTTGTGTGCTTGTTGTACATTAGTTAGGGGGAGCATACATGTTTAAATTTTATATATCTTTCAATTTTATATGACTTCATGATATGTAATTGTTATTATTATAAGTTATTGTGCTGTCATCATCAAAAAGGGGGAGAATATTGATCTTGGTTTTGATGACTACAACACAATACAAAGTTTGCCTGTCACATATCTCTTGCAGAGTATATCACAGTCAATACCATGGTTAAATACACAAAGGCAAAACAATCCAATGAAGCTTTCAAGAGTAATTGATCAAGCCACAAAGATATATGCTCAAGCCACATTGATCAAACAAGCTTCAAGACAAAAAGACAAAAGCTCAAGCTCAAGTCAAAGACTCAAGTTCAAGACAAGATTCAAGTGCTTCAAATTTTTTGTAAAAAGTTTCTTGTAATATTGTAATTTTTATTCTTTGAGTCTTAGAAACTTGTAATAGCCTTGTCACACACACACTCACACATACTTTAAATAATCTGAGTGTTTTACAAAATTAAAAGGTCAAAACAAGCTCGAATAAGTTCAGTTGTTGAGTACCAGTCGACCGTTCCTTGGAATCAGTCGACTGTCATAATACGAAACTGTTTGAACTCATACAAGCTCTAGCCAGTCGACTCATTATGGCAACCCAGTCGACTGTTCAAGCCGTTTGGACAGTTTTCTATTTTTAAAATTTTTTTTCAAAATCAAATCTTTTTACTGCCGTTGTATGGCAGTTGGAATTCAACCTCTCAACGTTCAAACTTCTCTAACTCTATAAAAAGAGTATAGAGATCATTTGGCAAAGGTTCACAATATTGCCAAGCATTTCTTTAAGTTCCAAGCTTTTTTGTTTTCAACAAGAACAAGTCTTTCAAAAGCATACAAACTCTAAGTCTTGGTTCTCTAAAATTCAGTCTAGTATAACATCGAATTCGTTTTAGACTGATTTCAAAAGTTAACCTAATTGCCACTATACAAAAGTACAAATCACAAACAAGGCTATAGGTTATTGTAAACTTCTTTTGTTGTTGTTTTTCACTCTCGGGTTGTGAGAGTGGTCCTCTCGGTTGGAGAGTAGGGCTCTTTGGTAGTAGAGTCGGTTTTCACTCTAGGGTGTAGAGTGGGTTTGCTCTCTCTAGTGGTGACAGAGGTCTACGGGTTTGACATAGTTGTTATCAAAATGCCGTAGGGTATTCTTGTACTTTTTCAAGAATAGTGGAAAATCTCAAGTTGGTTGCTTGGGGACTAGATGTAGGTCGGGAGGACCGAACCAGGATACATCGCTATGTACTCTGTGCTTGACTCTCTGTGGTGGTTGTATTTTCTCTACTTGCATTTCTATTTTTCTGTGTTTTATTCGTAAACTTGTCTGATAAGTCGACTGAAGTTCCGCTATAAGTCGACTAATCAGACTTGTATAAAATACTCTTTTTTCTAACGCTACAGTCGACTATACTTCATTTTTCAGTCGACTGTACAGTACGAAAAGCTCAAGTTCTTAATTATTTTTTATACAACACTATTCACCTCCCTAGTGTTATTTGCCTTGCCTACAGGATCCAACAATGTGCTGCTGTGCGTATCTTGCACTGTTGATTCCTGGAGTACCATGGTAAGAATGGGATGTCGATTTCCTGGCAGATAGGGAGTTTTAGATCTTCGAGGCCGTCATGTTCTATGTTTGTAGACACGAACAGATCATAATGGATCTTCTGTGCAATGGATATGCTGCTGCATATCTGTAAGTTCATCACGGTTTTTGAGGATGGTCCGATGCAACAATTATTAGTGACAACGGGATAGCTCTCTAAATTATTTCTTTTTATATACATCCTCAATCATGTTGTACTATCAGGGACAGGAAGTATACAGTAGTAGAATGCATTGCATGGTGAGGGTTCGAATCCCTGAAACTGGAGAAACGGCTTGATCTGGGACATATGTAGTATGGGATGCATGTGTGTCGAGAGTCTTGCTGACATTAGATTAAGTGCATCTGTTCTATACTCTATTTTACGCATTAGACCTTAGGGCATGGCATACACGAACACTAGGAAGACAAGATGCACGTTTCTTTTCCATTCAAGATGAATTGTGGGTGTGATAGTTGGAGATCGTTGTTTTCTTATCAGCATTGCATTAGTAAAATTTCTAACGTGCCCACTTAATTAGGTACTGGATACTGGGTCAAGAGGGTAGAAGAGCCAAACTAGCAGGGCATCCAAGTGGAGCGGCAGTGTACATGCCTACCATTTGAGCGAGTGCAGAAATATCAGAGTTGCGTAGCAAAAGGCTCAAGCCAAGAGGCAAGTCCCTGGGAGGCAGATAGACCATTCAGCAGAATTTTTGGAATTGATCAGCCGATCATCATTTTGGAAGATAGCCGATAGTTTCACAAGAGGAGTTGATATATTTTTGTAATTAGTTGTAATAAGTTTATATAATTTGTATTCCATGTTGAAGAATAAGATAAGAGTTGTAATTATTGATGTAATGATTCTATTTGGCAATAAAAGTTTTTAAATTTATGTGTTATTTACTGTGTTGAGATGCATTTGAAGGTAAAGAGTCTAGTGATGTCACGGATGTCCTGTAATGGGGATCCGAGGCGTTACAGTCCAGGCCCCCGGCACCAGTTGGAGGTTTCGTTCCGCAGGGAGCACTTGTTCGTGGTCAAGGTGGACCACCACTTCCTCCGCAGAGGTAGATCTTTGATCAGAGGAGAGCTGCTCCTAAGGGTAATCTTCTTGCGGGTCATTGTCAGGCCTACAACTTGACTATGCAGGATGCTGAGACTGCTTTGGGCATTGTTGCAAGTATATCTTTAGTTGTTTTTCATTTTGTATTCCTTTTGTATTTCATTTTGATTTCCTTGCTATTTTGTGATTCTATCCTGTTGCTTATTCATGTTAGCCTTCCATTCATGTCTGTTTCTTGCATTTTGCTTTTGCCTTTTGCGTTCTCACTTTGACTTCTTGCTAGACATTATCCTTGTCCATTCCTTTCCTGCTCATGCTCCTTTTGACTCTGGTGCTACCCATTTATTTTTTTCTTCCCGCTTCGTCGATCTGCATCACTTGGCAAGAAGCATTATGCCAGTAGCTTGGAACATTACTACAGGTAGAGGTGTTGTCGTGTGTTCTCAGATTTGTGAGTAGAGTCCCTTGGTTATTGGTGGTGTTGATTTTGTTGTCGATCTGATTGTCATCAGCAATTCTGGTTTCGATGTTATCTTGAGGATGAATTGGCTTGGTGCCACTCATACTGTGATTGACTGCCGCAAGAAGAAGGTGGTGTTTCGTATGCCAGAGCGTCAGGAATTTGAATTCTGTGCCGGTGAAATGCCGCGGATGATTTTCTTGAGGAATTGCCGGGATTACCGCTAGATCGTAAAGTGGTGTTCAGTATTAATGTTCAGCCAGGAACAGCTCCAATCTCTAAGAGTCCGTACAGAATGGCTCCTGTTGAATTGGCTGAGTTGAAGGAGCAGATTCAGGAGTTGTTGGATAGAGGTTTTATCAGGCCAAGTGTTTCGCCTTGGGGAGCTCCTATCCTGTTCGTCAATAAGAAAGATGGTAGTCGCAGGTTGTGTATTGACTACCGTGAGCTCAATAATGTCACGGTGAAGAACAGGTATCCATTGCCAAGGATTGATGACCTATTTGAAGAATTGGGAGGTGCTTCTGTATTTTCGAAGCTGGATCTTCGTTCTGGTTACCACCAAGTTAAGGTGAAAGCCGAGGATGTACAGAAGACTTCTTTTCGTACGAGATATGGGCACTATGAATTCTTGGTTATACCTTTTGCAGTTACTAATGCTCCAGCTGTATTTATGAGCTTGATGAATCGGGTTTTCTCTCCCTTTCTAGACAAGTTTGTGGTGGTTTTCATTGATGATATTCTTGTCTACTCTCGAAACCGTGATGAGCATGCTGAGCACTTGAAGGTTGTTTTGCAAACTTTGAGGGAGAATTAGTTGTATAGGAAGCTTAGCAAGTGTGAATTTTGGTTGGATTGTGTGGCTTTCTGGGGTCATATTATTTCTGGTGATGGAGTTTCTGTCGATATATCCAAGATTTCTGCAGTTAAGGATTGGCCGACGCCGAAGTCAGTATGGGAAGTTCGAGGTTTTCTTGGTCTAGCGAGTTACTACAGGAAGTTTGTTCAAGATTTTTCGAAGATTGCAGGGCCGTTGACCAAGTTGACTGGGAAGGATCAAATTTTGTGTGGGATGAGTCCTATGAATAAGCCTTCGTTGAACTGAAGAATCGGTTGATGTCAGCACCTGTGTTGACTATACCGGATGGATCAGGAGGTTTTGTATTTCATTGTGATGCTTCAGGTAGTGGTTTGAGTGCTGTTTTGATGCAATAAGACAAGGTTGTTGCATATGCATCTAGACAGTTGAGGCCACATGAGAAGAATTATCCTACACATGATTTGGAACTGGTTGCTGTGATTTTTGCCTTGAATCTTTGGAGGCATTATCTACTTGGAGATCGAGTGGAAATCTTCACTAATCACAAAAGTCTCAAGTATGTGTTCACTCAGAAGGAGCTAAATATGAGGCAATGGCGATGGTTGGAATTGATGGCAGATTATGATATTAGTTTGCAGTATCACCCTGGCAAGATTAATTCAGTACTTGATGCTTTGAGCAGAAGACCTGTTGCTATGGTCCTTACTGAGCAGAAGGAACTGGTAGAAGCTATGAGGAGATTTGAATTGGATGTGGTATTTCCTGGTTTCGAGCAGAGTTGTATGGTGCTTCAGTTGTAGTCCTCTTTGGTGGATCAGATTAAGCAGGCACAGTCTGGTGATGTGCAGTTGCAACAATTTCAAGCTGAAGTTGAAGCTGGTTCGAGGACTGATATGGTGATTCATGAGGATGGATCTCTCTGCTTTGGGGCTCGTCTATGTGTTCCGAAGGGAGAAGTCAGGCAGAAGTGTCACGCTCCGCTTCCCAAAAAGGAATACGGAATACGGATACGTAACTAAGTCCAGTGAATGGATTTCACTATTCATAAGTTGTAAGGATCTTTTCAATATTTCACAGGAATAAACAAGAAATAAACAAGGAGAAATCAACCACGCATGCATGAATAAATTAATATAACCAACAGAATTTACTTGAAACAAAATTAAATAAATCTCAAATAAACCAGATCTGGAACAAGTTATAAATTCTGGGTCAAACTGCCCAATACAAAATTCATGCCACAATTACATTTATCCAAGATAAGAAACAGGAAATAATAGTAGCAAGAACTCCAGCCAACTAGAATGTTTGGTCACCTACTCCTTCAGGCAGTTGGTCACCAAAGTCTGCAATTTAACAAATTGCAGGAAGCGGAAAAAGAAACAGAATGCCCATCAATGCAAGTTACGGGCCGCTTGTAGTGCAGGCAACAAGTACAGGAAAAGATAAACAAGTATAGAGTAACAGTGGAAGCAAGTACAGAATAAACATGGAAAGAATGTGACAGACAATAGAATGACTAACACTAATCAGAAAACAGAATCAAGTAATGTGATGAGATAATAGGTGCATGTGACATGTGACAGGTAACAGGTATCATGCAAGCAGGTAGACATGTAACAGGTGTCGGGTGGCATGTACAGATAACAGGAACATACAGGTGATCATGTTATTTCAAGTCTTGTATTTAATCCTAACAAGGTAGCACTTCATACATCCAAGATTTTTACCACATGGTTGCTACATTCTTACAAGTTACGTTTAGATTTCGTAGTGGGTTATATAGGGCCATGTACTCCGGTATCAAGTAAATAGGTAATCAGAATCATGTATCATGTAACAGGTAATTATGCATCAGGTAGGACTTACGCTCCCCTCCGAGTACACCCTCCCATAGGGAAGTATGTAGTCGGGTAAGAGGTGGGAAACACGAGCCCTCTTGTGAGTACACCTTCTCATAGGGAAGTATGTAGTCAGGAATCATGCAAACAGATAATCAGAATCATATGTCATGTAATCATACCACAGGTAACAGGTGGGAAACACGGGCTCCCTTCCAAGTACACGTTTATATATTCTCCACTACTAGATCTTTCCCTTAACCCCGACTTGGTTATTTGTTATCATTATCAAACAGGAATATACGTGCAAAAAATAGGGCAAGAATAACATGGCAAGAACAAGAGATAGGTTCAGGTCAAAACATAGACTTGCACAGGTGACAACTAACTCATAACAGGCTAGGGCAACGAGACTTTCAATTCTAGACAGCAGGACACTACTGCACCAAATCTGAGATTCCTGTTGCCACAGACATGCAAATCTAGATCCGTCAGAGAATCTAGAAAATAGACCCTCGGTCGAATCCAGCACATATATATAAGTCATATAATAATTACAAAAACAGGACTCAAAACAGCATTATATACAGAAATCATGTTTAGCCAGAAAATGCAAGGTTGTGTTCATAAGCATGAAAGTGGCATAAAAACTTACTGATTAAATCCAAGAAAAATCTCGGGTATTCCGTAATATGTCTAGTATTAGCAAATAAAATTTCATAATTTTCCAACATAGATAGTATAGTCAAATAAAATCAGAAAACAACAAGATACATCAAGTTTGTAAATCTGAAACTTTGGACACAGCAGTACTATAACAACAATAGATTAAAAAGTATAACTCGAAATCAAAATCCGTCAAAAGGATAGTAAAAAGAAACAGCAGGCTACAGTTTATATTTACAAAGTTTTATCAACAACAACTAGAATCAAGTTGAAAACATCGTTATTTACTGAACAGCGTGAAAATTCTGGAAGTATAGTAGTTGTTCACAAGCATAGAATAGTTTATAAAAGTCATTAGTTAAATCCACAAAAGTTAGGGGTTAATTCTAGTCATGTTTAGTTATACCCAGAAAAATATTAGATCCACATTTTATCTTTAACATCAGTATTAAAATAATTAACTATACAGAATCCACATAAAACCGAATCTGGAATTTTCTACACATCTGTGGTAAAACAGCAATAACTCACTACTCACAAATCAAAACTGAGATATGTCAGGAATTCTGGAAAATAGACAATGAAATCTACGATTTATATTCATAAATTAATTTCATTTACTGACCTTAACAGGGTCTAAAATACTGAACAAAAATGGGACAGCAGCAAAAACAGAAATCGTTCTCGTACATCAAATCAAATAGTTCATATGCAACAAATTCAATCTATAACAAAATACATGACATTGTATACTAGGTTTCCAAAACAACATGGTATGGGTGTTTAGCATGTCTACCACAATATACTACATCAAGCATGCAACGAGTGTACAACATATCATGGAATCACAAGCATCATACATACATGCATCAAGGATCAAATTGGATCTAAATTATTTCATGTCGTGTGTGTAAAAAAAGACGACTATGGATGGATCAACAAATAGAGACAATATCTAACAAGGGTTTTTCATGAGAGTGAATCTAGAATCAAAAGTGGCACTACTGGCAGTATTTAATACTTGTATATACAACAAAAATTAATACAATTTAGTTGCCTTGAAATTGACGACGGATCTGACGAGAAAAGAGAATAACGGGAATAGATTCCTAGGCACGAACACGATCTCACGAGTGAGCAGACACGAACAATATCACGAACACAATACGTGGATCAAGACTAGGTGAACACGATAATTGCAAACACACGATCACGAATCCAACACAAGCATACAAAGAGAAGCAGTCGAGGAATCAATTGCCTACACACACAACCAAGGCAGAGGTGTGTGCGCACAACGGTGAAGGACGGCAGTGGGCAGGGCGGCGCGCTAGCTGGCACTGCTACTGTCTGCTATCGTTGCTGCTGACTTTGGGAGAAGGCAGCGAGGGGGGGTCTACTGGGTCGTGGAGGCAAGGCGCAGCACAGGGCGGCAAGGGGGAGGTCGACCAGGGGGTGGTCGGCAGCCGAGGGGAATGAGATATGGGTCGTGAGTGGGTTTGGAGGTCGGGGTATAAGGGAGATAGGGTATAGTGGCTGTAGTGTAGGTGATTAGGATTTTGGTACAGTGGGTATTATATAGGGATGAGTATTATTAGGGTTTAGAGTAGCACAAGTTGTGGTGTTATTGGGTTTTGGGTATTAATTAGGATCCAATAAGGTATAGGGTTAGATTTAATTATCAATTAACAAGGCCATGAAGCAAAATAATTAGAATTAGACAATTTGATCGGAGACAATAATTTGATAGAAAAATTAAATCAAGAAAATATTCAAGGCCACTACTATAATCAAGAGCAAGACAAATAGATTTATGGGAACGAAGGACAAATACATGGTTCAGGGGGATAGAAGAGTACGATATGAATAAATACCCAAAAAAAAATTAATACATCCAAAATACAGGAAAAGGGAAAATAGGGGTTACAAATCCTACCCACCTAACAGGAAGAATTTCGTCCTTGAAATTCAAACAAGAAGTACATAGGGTAACCCCGAAAGAAAAAGAGAGAAGAACAACAAAATAAAAAGCTACTGAAATAGATTCGGAAACTTCTGCTGGATTTTCTCCTCCAACTCCCAAGTTGACTCACCCGGTGAGTGAGGATTCTAAGAAACCCGAACCAACCTGATGACCTTGTTCTTCAGCACTTTCTCCCGCTGATCCAAAATAGCAACTGGCGGAATCTCACAAGTCAAATCCGGCCATACGGTCAACTCTGAGTAGTCGATCATGTGGCTCTCATCACAGATATATCTCCTGGGTTGTGAGACATGGAAAACATTGTGCACTCCTGATAAAGCCGGTGGTAATGCAAGACGATAGGTCACCTTGCCTACTCGTTCTACAATATCGAACGGTCCGATAAACCTAGGACTGAGCTTGCCCCCACCACCAAACCGAATGACACCTCGCCACGGCGATACCTTTAGGAAAACATGGCCACCAACCTCAAACTCCAAGGCTCTCCTATGGACATCTTCCCATCTCCTCTGCCTGTCTTGCGTTGCCTGAAGATGCTTCCTGATCTGAGTCACCACATCAACTGTCCTAGTGATCAATTCCGGACCCAACAACTTCCTCTCACCAATGTCATCCCAGCACACTGGTGATCTGCACTTAAGACCATAAAGTGCCTCGAACGGTGCAGCTTTAAGACTAGCTTGAAATATGTTATTGTAAGAGAACTCTACAAGATGCAAATGGTCCTCCCATGATCCACCAAACTGCAACACACAAGACCTCAATATGTCCTCTAGAGTCTAGATGGTCCTCTCTGACTATCCATCTGTCTGAGGGTAAAAAGTTGTACTGTACTTCAATTTACTCCCTAAGCTACCCTGAAGACTCTACCAAAACTGAGATATGAACCTCGTATCCCTATCAGATACAGTACTGAATGAAATCCCATAAAGTCTGACGATCTCTTGCATGTACTTCTCAGCTAGGCTCTCAGTAGACTGTCCGACTCAGAAGGGAATGAAGTGAGCACTCTTCATGAGTTGGTCGACAATCATCCAAATGGCATTGTGACCTGTGGGACTCCTCGGCAAAGCAGTCACAAAATCCATAGTGATGTGTTCCAACTTCCACTCCGGAATGGGAAGCGGTTGAAGAAGTCCGGCAGTTCTCTAATGCTCTGCCTTCACCTGCTGGCAGATCAAGCACTGAGACACAAACCGAGCCACAACCCTCTTCATACCATTCCACCAGAAGTGAAGCTTCAAGTCCCGGTACATCTTAGTACCTCCGGAATGAATAGAGTACGATGACTGGTGGGCTTCCTCAAGCAACCTCTGACGAACTTCACCCTTCGGGACACACAACCTAGACCTAAAGCAAAGCGATCCATCAGCATGAATAACCATATCCATTCTGAAAACTAGGCTCAATCTCTGATCTGAATTCCTGCAACTGTTCATCACTAGCCTACACCTCTTTAATCTGCTCAACAAGAGACGACTGAAGCTGAAGCACTATGCAACTCCAACCAGAACTCGGCAAAAATACATCCAACTCCAACCTCTGCATCTACTCAACCAGATCTCTCTGCTGAGTCAATAACATGGCTGCCGATCTCCTGCTCAAAGCATCTAGCACCAAGTTCACTCTAACAGGATGGTATTGCAAACTGATGTCATAGTCGGCCATAAGAAACACCAATGCCTCTGCCTCATGTTCAATTCCTTCTGGATGAATACATACTTGAGACTTTTGTGGTCAGTAAAGATCTCCACTCGGTCTCCAAGTAAATAGTGTCCCACAGCATCTAAAAAAAGATTATTGCCGCTAACTCCAAATCATGAGTCGAATAGTTCCTCTCATGCGGCCTCAACTGCCTCAATGCATAAGCAAAAACTCAGCCCTTCTACATTAGAACTACACCAAGACCCTTGCTCGAAGCATCACAGTGTACCACAAATCTACCTGAACCATCTGGAATAGTCAACACTAGTGCTGACGTCAACCTGCTCTTCAACTCAGCAAAATCCTCACTACAAGCCTCATACCAACAAAACATCTGATCCTTCCCTGTCAGCTTAGTCAAAGGCCCCACTATCTTCGAAAAATCTTGAACAAATTTTCGAAAATATCCAGCTAGACCAAGGAAACTCCTCACCTCTGAAATTGACTTGGGAACTGGCCAATCTTTCACAGCAACAACCTTGGATGGATCCACTGAGATACCATCTCCTGAAATAATGTGCCCCAATAAGGTAACTCTGTCGAGCCAGAACTCATACTTGCTAAGTTTCCCATAGAGCTGATTCTCCCTCAAAGTCTGCAGGACCAACCTCAGGTGCTCTGCATGAATGCATGATCCTCCCAGTTCCGAGAATACACCAGAAGTTCGTATATGAAGACCACCAAAAATCTATCTAGGAACGGGGAAAAGACCATGTTCATTAGACTCATGAATACAGCAGGCGCATTCGTGACCCCGAACGGCATCACAAGGAACTCATAATACCCATATTTAGTCCTGAATGCAGTCTTCTGCACATCGGTTGCCTTCACCTTGACCTAATGATACCCTGAGCGAAGATCCA
>JACEHZ010000351.1:22500-85000 GCA_017893485.1 Hemerocallis citrina
TATGTGTTGTTTCATGCTCGTTTATGAAAACTACTATTGCTGTATTTTACTCGCTGTCCTGTAAAAAATTATATTTTCACCCTGATTCCTTTTACTGAATGAAAAATGTTTGTGAAATATGAAAGTTAATATATTTTGTCTATTTTCATCTACCTTTAGCAGATTTGGATTTCGTTTCACGGCTTGCGAGATACTTCAGTTTTCGTATAGCAGTGTTGGGAATTGCAGAATTGCCAAAGTACCGTTTCTTGATGTGTTCTTATTTTTGATGACTAAACATATTTTACTGGAATAATATGAAACTTTATATTTTGATTCTAGACATATAGGGGAATACCCCAGATTTTTCCTGAATTTATTTTAGAGGTTTTGATGTGGTTTTCCTGACTGAGAATTCGTTTTCCTAATTTCTGACTGAACATATTTTCTGGATTCAACCCTGTTTTGAGTTATGATGTTGTGAATTACTATATAACTTATATGATCGCTGGAATCGTGTGGAAGTCTATTTTTCAGATCCTTCGACGGATCTAGATTTGGATGTTTTTAGTAACGGGAATCACTATTTTGGTACAACACTATCTTGCTGTCCTGAATAAGAAAACTAGTTGTTTTACCCTGTTATGTGTTATCTTGTACCTGTACTTGTTTATCATGCACCCTGAACCTGATACATGTCTATATCCTGTTATCCTTGCTTTGTTTTGCGACACATACATGTATGCCTGATTATAATAATAAATGACCAAGCCGGGGTTAAGTGAAAGATCAAGTAGTGGAAAATATAGAAACATGTACTAAGAAGAGGACCTGTGTCTTGCTTGCCTGTTACGTGTTCATGACTACATGATTCACGATCCTATTACCTGTACCTGACTGCATGCTTTCCTATAGGAATATGTACTCGGAAGATAACCATTAGGTTATACCTGTTTCCTGTACCTGACTACATACTTCCCTATAGGAAGGTGTATTCAGAAGAGAACCACTAGGTTCTACCTGTTCCTGTTATTTCTGTTATCCTGAACCCTGAGTACACTGCCCTATGGTCACCACTACGAAATCTAAAGCGAAACTGTTTGTTGTAGCAACCATGTATTAAAAGGATGGATGCATGAAGTGCTACCTAGATAGTAATATAACATGACTTAACATGACATAATCTGATTTCCTGTACCTGTTACCTGTTTACCTGTTACGTGATTATCCTGTTACATGATTACCGGTTTACCTGTATACCTGTTACCTGATTATCCTATTACATGTTTACCTGTTTACCTGTTCACTTGACACTTGATACATGTTACCTGTACTTGTTAGTATACCATGCTACTTATTTCTATTTTCCTGATTCATGTTAGATATTATATTCCTGTTAACACACTTATACCATACTATGCATGTTACTTAGAATTATGTATCCCTTGTACTTGTATCCTACATTATAAGTGGCCCGTAACTTGCAATTGACGGGTACTTATTTTTTTTCCCTTCTCCTGCAAATTTACTAATTGCAGATCAGGATGGTCGACTGCTAGATGGTATTGGGGAGATGATGTTTTAGTGCTGGGTTTTTCTGCTTTATTATTATTAGTTGTTGCTTGAACTTGAATAAAATGTACTTGATGACTTAGATATTTAGACCCAGAATATTTGACTTGTTCAGAATTTGATTATATGAGATTATTATATTTGGTTTCAAGTAATTTCTATTGGTATCTTATTTCAATTATGCATGTCTGGTTGTATCTTTTGCTTCCGACTCTGATATTCATTTGGTATGTTGTAAAGATTCCTGAACAGCTTATGGATGATGAAAATCATTTGCTGGGCTTTTGTTGCGTATTCGTATTTCGTATTCTTTTTGGAAAGCAAGGCGTGACAGGGTTTTTAGTGGTATCAGAGTACTAGGTTTGGCTAATGTATTAGTTGCCTAATGTATTAGACAAGCTTGGCTCAAACTGGGATCGGCTCAATATTTCACCAACCATGCATACATAAATGAATTTATACTAACTCTGATTCTGGATGCTGATTATTTTTGGTTTTGTGCAGACTATGGCTCGTAGAGGTTCTACTTCTCAGTCGCAGGTTGATCCGATTGAGGCTGTCACTACTGTGCTTGAGCGGCTGATTAATCAGCAGCAAAACCATAGTGATCTTGTGATGGCTACTCTTGAAGCTGCCCGGGTTCTGCCTCCTGTTTTGCCGTGTAAGAAAATCTTCCGTCTCGTCCAGGAACAGTTACAGATTTTATGAGGCTGCATCCCGACCGTTTTTTCGGCACTGAGATGCCTTTGGAGGCTGAACAGTGGTTGATCCGGACTGAGCGCTTGTTGTTAGCAGCTCGTGTTGCCGAGGCTGATCGAGTGGACGTGGTTTCCATCCAGCTGGTGGATCTGGCCCATATCCGGTGGATGGCCGAGTCTGAGCGACTTGAAAGGCCTATTGCTTGGGCTACTTTCACTTGGGGATTCTTGGAGAAGTTCTTCCCCAGTAGCACTCGAGTTGAGATGGAACAGCAATTCCTGACCCTAAAACAGGTTAAGTCATTATTCCATTTTGGATTTGTTACATAATTGTTCATGCAATGTTGTAATATGGACTTTCTTGCAATAGGGTTCTAGGTCAGTGGATGAGTACACAACTGAGTTTAGACTTAGCCGCTTTGTTACCATTCTTGTGGTAACCGAAGAGGATAGGGCACGTAGATTCACAAATGGGCTTGAGCAGGATATCAAGAGGCATCTTGTCTCTCTTCGCTTGCGTACCTACACTAAGGCTCTTGAGGCAGCCCGAGCTCAGGAGCAGAGTCGTGGTGGTTCGTCTTCTTCTCAGCGGACTGTTCCCGCTGCTGTTGCTAGGCCTTCTGGTGGGCTTATTCGGAGGCCTGTTTCCGCCCATCCAGTCAGGGCAGCTCTTTACTCTTCTGCTGGTTCCCAGAGTGGTAGTTTCTGTGATTCTGTCGGTTGCTTGGGCATGATCGCAGGGAATGTAGGCATGCCAATCGCCGATGCTTTAGGTGCGGCTCTACTGATCATACAGTGCGAGATTGTCCATAGCCGTTGCAGCAGCTGACTCCTCCAGCCAGGGGTCCTGTTCAGCAGGCAGTTCCAGCTCGTAGTCTAGTTAGGCCACCGCTTTCTCCTCAGCGCCAGATTGTCGATCAAAGCATCGCTGTTCCGAGGAGAGGTCAGGCTTTCAACTTGACTGTCGCAGATGCTGAGACAGCTGAAGGAGTTATGACAGGTATATTTTATTTTGTTGTTTTGATGTTTTATTTCTCTTTTGTTTTCTTTCTTTTGGTCTTGCTCTGCTTCTCTATGGTTTCTTTCTTCATTGTTGTTTTTCCCTTACCCTTAATTTTCTATTCTTTCTCCTTGTCTTTGATTCCTTTTAGGTATCATCCTTATTTGCTCTTTTCCTGTCCATGTTCTTTTTTATTCTGGGGCAACCCATTCTTTTGTCTCCTCTCGATTTGTCTCTAGCCATCAGTTGGAATATGCAGCAACATGTCAGAGGCTTGAAACATTGTGACGGGTGGTGGAGTTGTCATATGTTCCCGTGATTGTAGGTAATGTCCCATTGTTATTGGAGACGCAGATTTCAAAGCCAACCTAATTATAATTGGAAATTCAGGATTCAACGTTATTCTGTGTATGGATTGGTTGGGTGAAGCCCATGCCATTATTGATTATCCTGCCAAGAAAGTTGTCTTCAGAATTCCAGATCTAGCAGAATTTAAGTTCCATGCCGGGAAGTCTTTCCTTGGTCGAGCAAAGACTGCAGTCGAACAGGTGGATTGTGTGATAGAATTGCACTCAGGCTGTGAGGATGTGCCTCTAGTAGTTCGGGATTTCTTGGATGTTTTTACAGATGAGTTGCCTGGCTTACCCCCTAATAGGAAAGTGGAATTCGGTATTGATGTTTAGCCTGAAACAGTGCCGATATCAAAGAGTCCCTACAGGATGGCATCGGTTGAGCTAGCAGAGCTTAAGGTGCAGATTCAGTAGTTGCTTGATTTTGGTTTCATCAGACCTAGTGTTTCGCCTTGGGGTGCTCCGGTCCTTTTTGTTGAAAAGAAGGATGGTAGTCGTCGATTGTGTATGGATTATCGGGAACTGAACAGAGTTACTGTGAAGAATCGGTATCCGTTGCCCAGGATCGATGATTTGTTTGATTAGTTGAGTGGGGCTGCTATTTTCTCGAAGTTAGATCTTCGTTCTGGGTATCACCAAGTTAAGGTGAAGGCTACGGATATACAGAAGACTGTTTTCAGGACTATATACGGGCACTATGAGTATCTTTTGATGCCGTTCGGGGTCACAAATGTGCCGGCTGTATTCATGAATCTTATGAATCGGGTTTTCTCTCAGTTCTTGGATAGATTTGTGGTGGTCTTCATTGATGATATTTTGGTGTATTCTTGGAATCGGGAAGATCATGCTGAGCATCTTAGAGTGGTTCTGCAGACTTTGAGATAGAATCGGCTCTATGGAAAACTCAGCAAGTGCGAGTTTTGGCTCGACAGTGTTTCTTTCTTGGGGCACATTATTTCTGGCGATGGTGTTTTTGTGGATCCTGCCAAGATTGAGGCTGTGAAGGATTGGCCTATTCCCAAGTCAGTTTCAGAGGTCAGAAGTTTTCTTGGTTGGTTGGCTATTAACGGAGGTTTGTTCAAGACTTTTCAAAGATAGCAGGACCGTTGACTAAATTGACTGGGAAGGATCAGAAGTTTTGTTGGTCTGATGAGTGCAGTGAGGCTTTTGTTGAGTTGAAGAACAGATTGACGTCAACGCTTGTGTTGACTATTCCAGATGGTTCAGGTGGATTTGTAATTTATTGTGATGCTTCTGGTAAGGGTCCTGGAGCAGTTCTTATGCAGAAGGGCCGAGTCGTTGCGTATGCATCGAGGCAGTTGAGGCCGCATGAGAAGAACTATCCTACTCATGACTTGGAGTTAGCGGCAGTGATTCATGCTTTGAAGCTGTGGAGACATTATTTACTTGGGGATCGAGTGGAGATCTTTACAGACCACAAAAGTCTCAAGTATGTCTTCACTCAGATGGAGTTAAACATGAAGCAAAGGCGTTGGTTGGAACTTATGGCCGATTATGACATCAGTTAGTAATACCATCCTGGTAAAGTAAACTTGGTGCCTGATGCTTTGAGCAGGAGACCAGAAGTTATATTTCTTACTCAGCAGAGTGATCTCATTGAGCAGATAAGGAGGTTGGAGTTGGATGTTGTGTTGCCGGAATCTGGTCAGAGTTGTTTGGCGCTCCAGCTGCAGTCATCTCTTGTTGATCAGGTTAAAGAGGCGCAGGTTGGTGATGCGCAATTGCAGGATTTTCGAGCTGAGGTTGAGTCTGGGTCCAGAACGGATATGGTTATTCACGCAGATGGTTTGCTTCGTTTTGGTTCCCCATTGTGTGTCCCTAAGGGTGAAATTCGTCAGAGGTTGCTTGAAGAAGCTCATCAGTCTTCGTTAACTATCCATCCTGGCGGTACTAAGATGTATCGGGATTTGAAGCTTCATTTCTGGTGGCATGGTATGAAGAAGGTTGTGGCTCAGTTTGTTTCTCATTGTTTGGTCTACCAGCAGGTTAAGACAAAGCATCAAAGGACCGCTAGACTTCTTCAACCGCTTCCTATTCCAGAGTGGAAGTGGGAACATATCACTATAGATTTTGTGACGGCTTTGCTGAGGAGTCCTAAGGGTCATAATTCTATTTGGGTGATTGTCGACCGTTTGACGAAGAGTGCTCACTTCATTCCTTTTCGTGTCGGTCAGTCTACTGAGAGCCTAGCTAAGAGGTATATGCAAGAGATTGTTAGACTTCATGGGGTTCCAGTCAGTATTGTATCCGACAGGGATACGAGATTTAGATCTCAGTTCTGGGAGAGTCTTTAGAACAGTTTGGGGAGTAGATTAAAGTACAGTACAGCTTTTCACCCCCAGACTGATGGACAGTCAGAGCGGACTATTCAGATTCTTGAGGACATGTTGAGGTCCTGTATGCTTCAGTTTGGTGGATCTTGGGAGGACCATTTGCATCTCGTAGAGTTCTCGTACAATAACAGCTTTCAAGCCAGTATGAAAGCTGCTCCGTTCGAGGCACCCTATGGGCAGAAGTGCAGATCTCCAGTGTGCTAGGATGACATCGATAAGAGAAAGTTGTTGGGTCCGAAGTTGATCACCAGGACAGTGGATGTTGTGGTTCAGATCAGGAAGCACTTGCAGGCAGCTCAGGATAGACAGAAGCGATGGGCTGATGTCCATCGGAGGACTTTGGAGTTTGGTGTTGGTGACCATGTTTTCCTAAAGGTATCGCCGTGGCACGGTGTCATTTGGTTCGGTGGTGGGGGCAAGCTTAGCCCTAGGTTTATTGGATCGTTTGAGATTTTGGAGCGAGTAGGCAAGGTGGCCTATCGTCTCGCATTGCCGCCAGCTTTATCAGGAGTGCACGATGTTTTTCATGTCTCACAACTTAGAAGATATATCCGAGATGAGAGCCACGTGATCGACTATTTTGAGTTGACCATTCGGCCGGATTTGACTTGTGAGATTCCACCAGTTGCTATTGTGGATCGGCGGGAGAAAGTGCTTAAGAACATGGTCATCAAGTTAGTTCGTGTTGCTTGGAATCCTTACTCGCCTGGTGAGTCGACTTGGGAGCTGGAGGAGTCCTCATTTGTTTGGGTAGTTTTTGTTTTGTTCTTTTGGTTATTTTGGGGTTACCCTATGTATCTTCTTTTTGAATTTCGAGGACGAAATTCTTCTTATTATGTGGGTAGAATTGTAACCCCTGTTTTTCATTTTTCGTATTTTTGGTGTATTTTTCTTTTCTTGTGTATTTGTACTCTCTCTTGTATTTTTCTGAACTGTATATTGAGTTGTTTCAATATATTTTCATTTTCTTTTCTCATTCTTGGTTTTTGCGAGTTATTTCCGATTTCTTGGTTGTTCTTGTTCATGGTGGTTATTTTTGCTCCTTATTGTTGTCTCGTTCTCTTTATTTCTATTCTTTTTTTTTTGGGTGCTCTTGGTGGTTGGGTGGTCTACCTCATTCCGAATCCTATTATTTTGATCCCTAATTGATCACCAAAGCTAAATTAAATCCAGTCCTAGTTTGAATCCTATTCAATTTGATTCCCATTTGTCTTATTGGATTAATCCTATTACTACTCCTAACCCAAATACCCAATAACCCTAATCCTATATATATATATATATATATATATATATATATATATATATATATATATATATATATATATATATATTTGTATCTCTCTCCCCCTCAAACCCTAACCCTAACATCTAAACCCTCACCCTAGCCCCCGGTCTCTCTCCCTCTCCCTCCCTTGCTTGCACCGCCATACACCAACCCGACGCCAGCCCCAGGCCAGCACTCGACCCCCTCCTCCTCCCGGCTGCATCTCCAACCCGAGCTCACCCGCACACCTGAGCCCATCTTGCGACCACCTCCGGCCACCATACACCCCCCATCCGATCATTTCTCCCCCCTTGCCGATCAACTCTCCAAGCCACAAGCCGCCGCAGGTTCACATCTCTCTTTTGTGGGTTTTCTCTTCTCTTGCTTTGAGAAGCGTGCTGTGTGTTCGTGCGTTTATTCGTGGGTTCGTTGCTCTTGGATTTTGGATTCTCTTGTACGTGGATTTTCGTTTGTTGCCCGGGAATCCTTTCCCGTTATTCTTGAAGTTCGTTTCGTCTCGGTTAAGGCAAGTAACTTGTACTCCAATTCCTTTGTTTGATACAAGTCAAAAATACCACCTATAGTGTAGTTGGGTCTAGAGACGACTCTTGTTTGTGTTATCTTTGATGGGTTTTGTCTCTATTGTGAAAACTTGATCATAATTGCCTCACGACACAATATTGACATAAATTAACTTAGATTTTGCCCGTTCTTGATTTGATCATGTATGTGAGACTTCTTGTGAGAATTTAGATAATTATTGAGAACCATGTGATAGACTTGATTTAGATATGTTAATAACCCTAATTCATGATGTTTGGACACTTGGTAGACTCGATTTCATGTTTGGTTGTGCTTTGAACAAGTTTTGTATGATATATGTTGAGATGTTGTTAAAGGGAAAAATCAGTATTTTGACGCTGATATGTTTTGTTTGCTGTTTTGGACTGTCTTGAAGTCAGTAACTTAATTTCGGTATAAAACATGAGTTTTAGAGAATTTCGTCTATTTTTCAACCCCTCTAATCTTGCTTGATTTTATTTTCGTATGTGTGAGATATGACAGATTTACTGCATAGGTGTCGATCTTTTCCAGATTTCGTTTCCTGTCGAATTTGATAACTAAATTAATTTGATACTTGTTCTACACATGTTATTTTGATCTGAAACTTTGGTAAGTCTTTCTACACATATCTAGGGATTACCCAAAATTTTGGTGAATTTTATTGGGGAGTTTTATTTGTTGTTTCATGCTCGTTTATGAAAACTACAATTGCTGTATTTTACTCGCTGTCCTATAAAGAATTGTATTTTCACCCTGATTCCTTTTACTGAATGAAAAATGTTTGTGAAATATGAAAGTTAATATATTTTTTCTATTTTCATCTTCCTTTAGCAGATTTGGATTTCGTTTCACGGCTTGCGAGATGCTTCAGTTTTCGTACAGCAGTGTTGGGAATTCCAGAATTGCCAAAATACCATTTCTTGATGTGTTCTTATTTTTGATGACTAAACATATTTTACTGGAATAATATGAAACTTTATATTTTGATTCTAGACATATAGGGGAATACCCCAGATTTTTCCTGAATTTATTTTAGAGGTTTTGATGTGGTTTTCCTGACTGAGAATTCATTTTCTTGATTTCTGACTGAACATGTTTTCTGGATTCAACCCTGTTTTGAGTTATGGTGTTGTGAATTACTATATAACTTATATATTATCGCTGGATTCATGTGGAAGTCTATTATTTAGATCCTTCGATGGATCTAGATTTGGATGTTTGTAGTAGCGGGAATCACTGTTTTGGTACAACACTGTTTTGCTGTCCTGAATTAGAAAACTAGTTGTTTTACCCTGTTATGTGTTATCTTGTACCTGTACTTGTTTATCATGCACCCTGAACCGGATACATGTCTATAGCCTGTTATCCTTTCTTTGTTTTGCGATACATACATGCATGCCGGATTATAATAATAAATGACCAAACCAGGGTTAAGGGAAAGATCTAGTAGTGGAAAATATAGAAACATGTACTGAGAAGAGGACCTGAGTCCTGCCTTCCTGTTACGTGTTCATGACTACATGATTCATGATCCTGTTACCTGTACCTGACTACATACTTCCCTAATGGAAGATGTACTCCGAAGATAACCACTAGGTTATACCTGTTTCCGGTACCTGACTGCATACTTCCCTATAGGAAGGTGTATTCGGAAGAAAACCACTAGGTTCTACCTATTCCTGTTATTCCTGTTATCCTGAACCCTGAATATTCTGCCCTATGGTCTCCACTATGAAATCTAAAGCGAAACTATTTGTTGTAGCAACCATGTAGTAAAAGGATGGATGCATGAAGTGCTACCAAGATAGTAATATAACAAAACTTGACATGACATAATCTGATTTTCTGTACCTATTACCTGTTTACTTGTTACCTGATTATCCTGTTACATGATTACCGGTTTACCTGTATACCTGTTACCTGATTATCCTGTTACATATTTACCTGTTTACCTGTTTACTTGACACTTGATACATGTTACCTGTACTTGTTACTATACCATGCTACTTGTTTCTATTTTCCTGAATCATGTGAGATATTATATTCCTGTTGACACACTTATACCATACTATGCTTATTACTTAGAATTATGTATCCCCTGTACTTGTATCCTACATTATAAGTGGCCCGTAACTTGTAATTGACGGGTACTTATTTTCTTTTTCCTTCTCCTGCAAATTTACTAATTGCAGATCAGGATGGTCGACTACCAGATGGTATTGGCGAGATGATGTAATAGTGCTGGATTTTTCTGCTTGATTATTATTATTAGTTGTTGCTTGAACTTGAATAAAATGTACTTGATGACTTGAATATTTATTTTTATTTGGGCGTTGTAACCCAGGATATTTGACTTGTTCAGAATTTGATTATTTGAGATTATTTTATTTGGTTTCAAGTAATTTCTGTTGGTATCTTGTTTCAATTATGCATGTCTGGTTGTATTTTTTGCTTCCGACTCTGATTATTCCTGTGGTATGTTGTAAAGATTCCTGAACAGCTTATGAATGATGAAAATCATTCGCTGGACTTTTGTTGCGTATCTGTATTTCGTATTCTTTTTGGGAAGCAGGGCATGACATCCAGCGAATGGATTTCACCATTCATAAGCTGTAAGGATCTTTTCAACATTTCATAGGAATAAAAAAGAAATAAACAAGGAGAAATCAACCACGCATGTATGAATAAATTAATATAACCAATAGAATTTACTTTTAGAAAAATAAATAAATCTCAAATAAACCAGATCTGGAACAAGTTATAAATTATGAGTCAAACTGCCCAATACAAAATTTATGTCACAATTACATTTATTCAAGATAAGCAACAGGAAATAATAGTAGCAAGAACTCTAGCCATCTAGAATGTTTGATCAACTACTTCTTCGGGTAGCTGGTCACCAAAGTCTGCAATTTAACAAATTGCAGGAAGAGGAAAAAGAAACAAAACGCCCATCAATGCAAGTTACGGACCGCTTGTAGTACATGCAATAAGTACAGGAAAAGATAAATAAGTATAGAGTAACAGCAGAAGCAAGTACAAAATAAGTATGGAAAGAATGTGACAGAAAACAGAATGACTAACACTAATTAGATAACATATCAAGTAATATGATGAGATAACATGTGCATGTGACATGTGACAGGTAACAGATATCATGCAAGCAGGTAGACATGTAACAGGTGTCAGGTGGCATGTACAAATAACAGGAACATATAGGTGATCATATTATTTCAAGTCTTTTATTTAATCCTAACTAGGTAGCACTTCATGCGTCCCAGATTTTTATCACGTGGTTGCTACATTCATAAAAGTTAAGCTTATATTTCCTAGTGGATTATATAGGTCCGTGTACTCAGGTATCAGGTAATCAGAATCATGTATCATGTATCAGGTAACAGGTAATCATACATCAGGTAGGACTTACGGTTCCCTCCGAGTACACCCTCCCATAGGGAAGTATGTAGTCGGGTAACAGGTGGGAAATACGGGCTCCTTCTGAGTACACCTTCTCATAAGGAAGTCTGTAGTCAGGAATCATGTAAACAAATAATCAGAATCATATTTCATGTAATCATATCACAGGTAACAGGTGGGAAACACGGGCCCCCTTCCAAGTACACGTTTCTATATTGCCTACTGCTAGATCTTTCCCTTAACCCCGGCTTGGTTATTTGTTATCATTATCAAACAGGCATATACATGCACAAAACAGGGCAAGAATAACATGGCAAGAACAAGATACAGGTTCAAGTCGGAACATTGACTTGCACAGGTGACAACTAACTCATAATAGGCTATGGCAACGAGACTTTCAATTCTGGACAGCAGGACACTACTACACCAAATATGGGATTCCTGTTACCACAGATATGCAAATCTAGAACCGTCAGAAAATCTAGAAAATAGACTCTTACCCGAATCCAGCACATATATATAAGTCATATAATTATTACAGAAACAAGGCTCAAAACAGCATTATATACAGAAATCATGTTCAACCAAAAAATGCAAGGTTGTGTTCATAAGAATGAAAGTGGCATAAAAACTTACTGATTAAATCCAAGAAAAATCTGGGGTATTTCCTAATATGTCTAGTATCAGCAAATAAAATTTCATAATTTTCCAACATAGATAGTATAGTCAAATAAAATTAGAAAACAGCAAGATACAGCAAGTTTGTAAATCTGAAACTTTGGATACAATAGTACTAAAACAGCGATAGATTACAAAGTATAAATCGAAATTCAAATCCATCAAAAGGGTAGTAAACTAGACACAATAGGATACATTTTATATTTAAAAAGTTTTTATCAACAGAAACTACAATCAGGTTGAAAACATGGTTATTTACTGAACAGTGTGAAAATTATGCAAGTATAGTAGTTGTTCATAAGCATAAAATAGTTTATAAAATTCATTAATTAAATCCACAAAAATTAAAGGTTTAATCCCAGTCATGTCTAGTTATACCCAGAAAAATATTAGATCCACATTTTATCTTTAACATCAGTATTAAAATAATTAACTATACAGAATCCACATAAAACCGAATCTGGAATTTTCTACACATCTGTGGTAAAACAACAGTAACTCACAACTCACAAATCAAAACTGGGATCTGTCAGAAATTCTGAAAAATAGATAGTGAGATCTACGATTTATATTCAAAAATTAATTTCATTTACTGACCTTAACTAGGTCTATAATACTGAACAAAAACGGGGTAGCAACAAGAACAGAAAATTTTCTCATACATCAAATCAAATAGTTCATATGTAACAAATCCAATCTATATTTCTTTAAAAAAGAAAAATCTATAACAAAATACAAGACATGGTATAGTAGGTGTCCAAAACAACATGGTATGGGTGTTTAGCATGTCTGCCACAAGATACTGCATCAAGCATGCAACGAGTGTACAACATATCATGGAATGACAAGCATCATACATACATGCATCAAGAATCAAATTGGATTTATATTATTTCATGTCGTGTGTGTCACAAAAGACGACTATGGATGGATCAACAAATAAAGACAATATCTAACAAGGGTTTTCCATAAGAGTGAATCTAGAATCAAAAGTGGCACTACAGGCGGTATTTAATACTTGTATATACATCAAAAATTAATAAAAGTTACTTATCCTGAAATTTACGACGGATATGACAAGAAAAGAGAATAACAGGAATAGATTCCTGGGCACGAACACGATATCACGAGCGAGCAGACACGAACAAGATCATGAACATAATACTTGGATCAAGACTAGGTGAACACGATAATCGCGAACACACGATCACAAATCCAACACAAGCATACAAAGAGAAGCAGCAGGGGAATCAATTGCTTACACACACAACCAAGAAAGAGGTGTGTGCACACGGTGGTGAAGGACTGCAGCGGGCAGGGCGGCGCGCTGGCTGGCGTCGTTGCTAGCTGGTGCTGCTGCTATCTGATGTCGTTGCTGCTGACTTCGGGAGAAGGCAGCGAGGGGGGGTTCTGCTAGGTCATGGAGGCAGGGCGCAGCACAGGGCAACATGGGGGAGGTCGACTAGGGGGTGGTCGGTAGCCGGAGGGAATGAGAGATGGGTCGGGAGTGGGTTTGGAGGTCGGGGTATGAGGGAGATAAGGAATGAGGGTGATAGGGTATAACGGTTGTAGTGTAGGTGATTAGGGTTTTGGTGCAGTGGGTATTATATAGGGATGAGTATTATTAGGGTTTAGGGTTGCACGGGTTGGGGTGTTATTGGGTTTTGGGTATTAATTAGGTTCCAATAAGGTATAGGGTTAGATTTAATTATCAATTAAAAAGGCCATGAAGCAAAATAATTAGAATTAGACAATTTGATCGGAGACAATAATTTGACAGAAAAAATAGATCAAGAAAATATTCAAGGCCACAACTAGAATCAAGGGCAAGACAGATAGATTTATGAGAACGAAGGACAAATACATGGTTCAGGGGGACAGAAGAGTAAAATATGAATAAATACCCAGAAGAAAAAAAATAAATACATCCAAAATACAAGAAAAGGAAAAATAGGGGTTACAAGAAGTTACTTGAAGAAGCTCACCGTTCGACATACTCTATTCAACCCGATAGTACGAAGTTGTATCGGGATTTGAAGTTGCATTTTTGGTCGCATGGTATGAAGAGGGATGTTGCAAGATTTGTTTCTCGGTGTCTGATCTGTCAGCAAGTAAAAGATGAACATCAGAGGACTGCTGGACTTCTTTAACCGCTTCCTATTCCAGAGTGGAAGTGGGAGAATATCACTATGGATTTTGTGACTGCTTTGCCCAGAACTCCCAAGGGTCACAATGCCATCTGGTTAATTGTGGATCGCTTGACAAAGAGTGCTCATTTCATTCCTTTCAGAGTTGGTCAGTCTACAGAGAGCCTTGTAGAGAAGTATATGCACGAGATTGTGAGATTGTGAGATTGCTTGGTGTTCCTGTCAGTATTATATCAGACCGATTTACTAGATTCAGATCCCAATTTTTGTAGAGTCTTCAGAACAGTCTTGGGAGTAAGCTAAAGTTCAGTACTACATTCCATCCACAGACAGATGGTCAATCGGAGAGGACTATTCCGACCTTAGAGAATATGTTGAGGTCCTGTGTGCTTCAGTTTGGAGGATCTTGGGAAGATCATCTACACTTGGTTGAGTTTTCATACAATAATAGCTACCAAGCTAGTCTCCAGGCAGCTCCGTATGAAGTCTTGTATGGCCAGAAGTGTAGATCACCAGTGTGCTGGGATGACATTGGTGAGAGGAAGCTTTTAGGGCCAGAGTTGATCACGAAGACTATTGATATAGTGGCCCAAATTAGGAAGCATTTGCAAGCCGCACAGGACAGGTAGAGGAAATGGGCAGACTTACACGGGAGACCATTAAAGTTTGAAGTGGGTGATCATGTGTTCCTCAAGGTGTCTCTATGGAAAGGTGTGATTCATTTTGGTAGTGGGGGAAAGTTGAGCCCTAGATTTATTAGTCTGTTTGATGTGGTGGAGCGAGTAGGCAAGGTGGCCTATAGACTCACGTTGCCACCAGCACTTTCCGGAGTGCATGACGTTTTCCATGTTTCTCAGCTCAGGAAGTATGTTCGGGATGATATTCATGTTATTGACTATTCGGAGTTGTCAGTTCGACCAGATTGTCATGTAAGATTCATCCAGTTTCGATTGTGGACCGGCGGAGAAGATTTTGAAGAATAAAGTTATCAAGTTGGTTCGTGTTGCTCGGAATCCTCACTCGCCTGGTGAGTCAACTTGGGAGCTTGAAAGTGTGATTCGGAAGAGGTTTCCCAATCTTTTTGAGTAGTTCTTGTTCCTTTCTTTTCTTCGGCGTTACCCTACTACCATTTGCTTCAATTTTGAGGACGAAATTTTATTGTAAGGTGTGTAGGATTGTAACTACCGTTTCTGCTATTTTTATTTTTTCCCCTTTTATAATCTTTTTATTTGTAATTGAATAAAATACCCTATTTTCTTTCTTTCCAGATTATTTTAATTAAGATTTCGTTCATGAAATTCTTCGTTCTTGTTGATTGAGTTATTCTTGTTGATCCTAATTTCTTTTATTAGTTGTGGGTATTTTTATTTGAACCCTATTATTTTAGATCTATCTCTTATTGAACCCTAAAACCCAATTTCATTTGTTCTTGATCCAAAATCGCTATTATTGGATCCTAAATCACTAACACAATACCTTAATTGTACCCTATAAATACAACTCTATTGCAAACCCTAAAAATTGCACAATTTGAAACCCTAGCTGCTTATTCTCTCTCTCCTCTTTCTCTCTCCTCGCCGTTTCTCTCTCCCCATTCAAATTCCTGCCCAAAACTCCTAAACCCACTTCCCGTTCTTCTTCCCCGGCCATCTCCGATGACCCCCGTCGTCGCCACCTCCCGTCCATCCCCCTAGCAGCGCCACAGCACCCCCGACCCCTCTCCTCGCCCTTACCCTGTTCTGATCAACAGCAGCGGCCACAACTGCTGCTGTCACTGTGCCTCTCCTCGATGCTGTCAATTCGAAGTCGATGCCATCGCCGCTTGCGCCGCCGACCGTCTCCTTGCTCCTCTTGCTGTTGTGGCTAGTCTCTCTTGGTACTTGTAATACCTTGTAATTTTGAAGAGTATAATATATATATATATATATATATATATATATATATATATATAGGGAAATCTTCGGTTGTGCACTACCTCTAGTGCACACGGCGTGTGCACTAGGCCTTCAGGCATTTATATCGACGATCCGAACCATTCACATTGATCTACACATCTAAATTAGTCTAAATATGTAAAATCAAATCATTTGAAATTCATTTACCCATCCATTGAAGTGTTACAAAATTGTATGGCTGAAAATCATTGTTTTTTATAGTCACATGATGGATAGGCAAATGAATTTCAAATGATTTGATTTTACATATTTAGACTAATTTAGATTTGTAGATCAATGTGAACGGTTCGGATCGTCGATATGAACGCCCAAAGGCCTAGTGCACACGTCGTGTGCACTAGAGGTAGTGCACAACCGAAGCTTTCCCTATATATATATATATATATATATATATATATATATATATATATATATATATATATATATATATATATATATAAAGTAAAAGATGGATGAGGAGGGAGGGGGGCCCACGTGCTGAGAACGACAGCATGCAGGTGCTGTTGGGTGTGACGTGAACATGATGTCACGTGTGGGGTCACCCGAATGTATGAGACAGCGCTAAAGCGCTGTGCTCCTGCTGTTGGGTTTCGATGATGTGGCACTTGTATGCGTGCACGGGATTTGAGGGGTGTATAGATTGAGTTTATCCCATATCGGGAGTATACAAAGAATAATTTAATATAAATATAATTGCCTATGATTAAGAGTCACCTAATTGGTTAACCACCTTTTGAGAGGCAGCCTGTGATGGACAATTGTACTATAAGTATTAATTTGTCTTCTAAAATTAATAAAAATGGTCTAAGTACTAGGGCGGGACGTTGCAAATGGTATCAGAGCCGACTTTCGACACCGGAAGTGGAAGAGGACCTCAGTATGATCTGCGGTGTGAGATAGTCCCCAGAATTATCAAGGTGTGAGTGAAATAGTCTCCGGAATTACCTGCAGTGTGGGACTGATCTCCGAAATTATCAAGATCGAGGACAACTCCACATCGGCTAGAAAGGAGGATCCTGCGCTAGATTGTGTACCCCGTACTCAGCGAGGACGCTGATTTCTAAAGCTGGGGTGTATGTAATACCCCGTAATTTTGAAGATTATATATATATATATATATATATATATATATATATATATATATATATATATATATATATATATATATAGGACACTGAGTACGGGATATACAATCTAGCACAGGAATATAATATATATATATATATATATATATATATATATATATATATATATATAAAATAAAGTAAAAGATGGGTGAGGAGGGAGGGGGGCCCACGTGCTGAGAACAACAGCATGCAGGTGCTATTGGGCATGACGTCAGCATGACGTCACGTGTGGGGTCACCCGGATGTGTGAGAAAGCACTGAAGCGCTGTGCTCCTGCTATTGGATTTCGATGATGTGGCACTTTTATGTGCGCACGGGATTCGAGGGGTGTATAGGTTGAGTTTATCCCATATCGGGAGTATACAAAAAATAATTTAATATGAATATAATTGCCTACGATCGAGAGTCACCTAATTGGTTAACCACCTTTTGAGAGGCAGCCTGTGGTGGAAAGTTGTGCTAGAAGTATTAATTTGTCTTCTAAAAATAATAAAAATTGTTTGAGTATTGGGGTGGGGCGTTACACTACTGTTGCTTTGGGCTCTTTGTTTACACATATATTGCACGTGTTAAATTGTGTGAGTTCGTGGGTTCGTCGCTTCGGGATCCTTATCCCGTTATTCTTGGTATTCAATTTCGTCATTTATAAGAAAAGTCACTGTCCTCTTGAATTGTTAATTGTATCAAATTCAAGTTTTACTGAAACTCTTGCAAGTAGATCGTTTTGTTTATCGTATTATACATTGTTCATCTCTTTCGTTGGGTATATTGAGGGTTTACACGAGCTAAACCCAAATTACTTGACATCGTTCCATTTTTGACTCCAAAAATTGAATCTTTCATGTGTGCATATAGAATTGAAAATAGGATTGTTCGTATAATTATCACACAAATAAATTATTATAGAGAGAATTGCTAGTTTGTATGTTGTTTGATCGATTGATGGTTGATTGATGATAAATTAATGTATGTATGTGTTCTTAATCTTATTTACCATGTTTTTATACCCTTCATGCTGAATGAGAAGTTTATCGACTAGTAGAATTGATACCCATCAGGACTAATTAAATTATTTCATGAAAATACCCTAAAACCTGTATCTTGCTTGCTGATCTGTATGTTGACTGCTATTTTTGAACCAGTAAATGATCTTAAAAAAGAATAGTTTTCTGAATAGGAATTGTATCCTTATCTTTTAAGTTTTCAGAACATCTAGAATTTCTAAATTTCAAGTTGTGTAGCAAAAGTTATGCCCGTTTTATTACAGCTGTGTTTTTACTTTCAGATTTTCAGATTTTTGTGCGTTTCATGTGTAAACAGTAAAAAGGCAGATCAAATGATAAAAATTTTCTCTGATAAATTCCAGATTGTTAGTAATCATGTTTAGGAGTCTAATAAATATTTTTAATGAATTATTTATTGACTTTTTGCTGATTTTAAAAATATAACAACATGATGTCGAAATTCTGCCTGAACATATGAAATCTGTAAAGAATGGTGTGATTGACCTATCTACTTTTGTCGGATTTTAAACTATAAATATGCGTTGGAACCGTGTGGAAGTCCGTTTGGTTTGTTGTTTTGAAAACACTTTTCTGAAAATAGTTTTCTGAAAATGAGAGTGTAAAAGATGTTTGGTAATAATTTTTTATGAAAATAGTTTTTTTGAAAATGAGAGTATAATGTTTATATAGGTTTGGTTGTATGTATATACTGTATACAGTATATATACTCAGATACATACATGTTGTATACATATACATACATACTGATATATAATAACATAAAATTTTTTATTATAATAAACATATTTAATAATATACATATATATAATAATATATATAATAACATATAATAGTAATATATAATAATAATAATATATATTATAATAATAATAGATTATTATAATAGTATATACAAAATAGTATATAAAATAATAATAATAATAATAATAATAATAATAATAATAATAATAATAATAATAATATATATATATATATATATATATATATATATATATATATATATATATATATATATATATATATATATATATATATATATATATAATATAATATAATAATAGTATATAATAATAATATAATATAATAATAGTACATATAAAATAGTATATATAAAATAGTATATATCAAATAGTATATATAAAATAATAATATATTATAATAATTGTATATTATAAAATAATATGAAATAATTTATTATAATAAACATATTTAATTATATACATATATATAATAACATATAATAACTATAATATATATATATGTAATAATAACCTATTATAATTATATATTAAAAAATTTATTACAATAATAATAAATTATATAATAATATATATAATAATATATAATAGTAATATACAATAATAATAATATATATTATTATAATAATAGAACATTATAATAGTATATATAAAATAGCATATATGAAAAAATAATATATATTACAATAATAGAGAGTGTGTGTGTGTGTGTGTGTGTGTGTGTATAAGTAAAAATAAAAATAATAATATAATATATATAATAATAATGTTAATAATAATAATATACATGTAACAATAATATATTACAAATATATATACAACAATGTATTATAATAATAGTATATCATATAATAATATATATATATAATAATATATAATAGTAATATATTATATATTAATATATATAATAATATATAATAGTAATATATAATAATAATAATATATATAATAATAATAATATATATAATAATAATATAATATAATAATAGTATATATAAAATTGTATATATGAAATAATAATATATATAATAATAATATAATATAATAATAGTATACATAAAATAGTACAAATAAAATAATAATATATATAATAATAATAATATAATAATAATAGTATATAAAAAATAGTGTGTATAAAATAATAATCTATTATAATAATTCTATAATATATAATAATATACAATAATTTATTATAATAAACATATTTAATTATATACGTATATATAATAGCATATAATAATTAAAATAATATATATGTAATAATAATATATTATAATAATACATTAAATAATATATTATAATAATAATAAAATATATAATAATCTATATAATAATATATAATAGTAATATATAATAATAATAATATATATTATTAATAATAGAATATTATAATAGTATATATAAAATAGTATATATGAAATAATAATATATATTATAATAATAGTATATATATATATTAAAAAAAAAAAATAATAATAATAATAATATATGTAACAATAATATATTATAAATATATATAATAATAATCTTAATAATAATAATAATAATATAGAAATATATGTAGAAAGAGGATGTGAAAAAACAGAAAATAATTGAAGTGGAGTTTTGTGAAAACTGTTTTCACAAAACAACCTAACTAAACGGGTTTTGGGGTTTTGGAAAACAAAAAAAAGAAAAAAACAACAAACCAAACAGACCCTAGTTTCTAGAATTTCTGACGGATTCAGCTTTTGAGTTCTGAAACAGCGGAAAACTGGATTTTTGTACAGACTATTCTTGCTGTCCAGAATTTTATATTCCAGTTTTTAATAATTTAATTAATCCTACATCGTAGTATAGCATGAATTGAAGTATGTATATTGTATTTCATGATCCTAATATCCTAATGTCATTATTCTAATTGTCCTATTTCATGTGACCACCTTATTGTTCCTTTGTTGTTACTATTGTTCACCCTATGTCTCAAATTGCATATTGTATTGTTGCATTAATAAAATAATTAATAAGTCGGGGTTTAAGGAATTGACTTGAGTAGTGAATAATATAGTGATTGTGTCATTCAGTGTTTATCGATTGGTTGTGGAGCGCTGACTACGGCACCCCAATCTTTCATATATTGCTTCAATGAATCGTATCAGTGAATCAGTGAATCATCGTAATATATCGTTCAACAATATTGTATCGTATCAATGATTATCGTACTGACACATGATCTATAGAATTCACCACTCGGTCTAAACGAAATTGATTGTATGCTCCGAACCTGTAGTAGGGGATGCAGTAGTACTTGCATTAGTTAGGATTAAAATGATTAATAGACATAAGTATTGACATGACACTGACATTGCATATTGTACATGTAAATCACCCTAGGGGGGTGAATAAGGTGATTATGCAGAATTTAAAAAAAAATTAAAGTAAAGTGCAGAGTTAATAAAAAAAGATAAGAAGAGCAAACGCAGATAGCACAAGTGACGCATCGATATAACGTGGTTCGATCCCAGGTCTACGTCCACACCACTTACTTGCAGCAATTTTCCGCCACAAGCGCTCCACTATACTCAAACCCTTGTACAGTGATTCTCAGATTCAGGCCGAGAGACCTATTACACTCACAGGACTTCTAACACAAGTCCCGTCAATCTCACCGAAGTGGAAGAAAAATAAAAAGCTTAAGATCTTTAATGATCTTGACTGAAGAATACAAATAGTTATCACACACACTTGAATTGATTGTTGAAAAATTAGTTTAGAAGATTTTTCTCAGAAGAAATAGGTAAAGAATACACAGTGGATTCATACAAATATATAGACTAGGAAGTATATCGATCAAAAATTGAAACGATACATTCCAAAAATGTGAACATCGCAATGTTCGGTCGATCGCACTTTTGGTGCAGTCGACCGTTCATCTCTCTGACGTAAAGTAAAGAGATGAAGGGTCGACTGCTTCTTAAGTAATTGTAACCCCCGTTCCTGTTAATAAGTATTTTTTCAAAGTATTTTTTTTCGTATTTTAAACTCTTAGTATCTTGTAACTATTCTTTCTTAATTGATTATATTATTCAAACTATTTTATAAAACCCAATTGTTTATTATAAGCCCAATTTCTTATTTTTATTATTTATCTGAGCCTAACTGTTTTAAGCCCAATACCCAATTGATTTATTTAAATAATTTGAAGCCCAAGCTCAATTGTTTAATTTAAGCTCACTCCTATAACTAATGTATTATATTATTTTGAGCCCATAGACCAAGCCCAAACCCAAATCCAGTACTCATATATATTTCTATAGGCTCAATCCTATGTGATTTGTATTCTAACCCCCACATTTCTCTCACGGTTCTCAACTGCCCACAACCCCTCACATTCCCCCCCACTCTTCACCTCCCGTAACCCCCATAACCCCCACTCACAATAACTACCCCACATTACTTTATCCTTTATTATATCATCATTATACATTTATATAAATCCCCCTCATTGTTTTCTCTCTCCCGCACTCTTTCTCACCCGTTCTCTCTTTTTCACCATCTGTTTCTTCTTCCTCCCGCTCTCTCTCACTTCCTCCGTTTCTAAACCCAAAATAGAACCCCTCACTGCCTCTCCACCTCGCAACCCACTCGACCCCCCCCCCCTTCGTCTTCCTCGGTAAGCTCAACCCCCCTTCCTCGCCGACTGCACCTCGTCTCTGTGCCCCATCGTTGTCAAGCCCAACCTCCGAACATCCCCCTCATGCTCACCATCAACCCCGTCGCTGCTTCCTTTCCCCGAGCATCGCCGACTCAACCTTGCCATCTCCTGCCAACGACCGGTGCTCCTCCGCCGTTGCTACACCCTGAGCCGCCCTCTGTGTTCCCCTGCCATCCACAGCAAAGCAATGCGCAGCCCGTGCATTACCCACGATGTCGCCCTACTCCTCGCCTGCGGCCACCTTCGGTGCTGCCCTGTCCCGCCTACGACACCAGCGATAGCCAGTAGCCACCGCAGTCGCGCTGCTCAGTCCCGGCATTGCTACAGCCAGCGACCTCACTCCCTTACAGCCGTGCCGCCTTCAGCAGACGGTAGAGCTCCCGTCGTCAACCCTTCTGGCCGCGAGCCAACCCTCGCTTCGCCGCCTGTCCGCCGTGCCATCCGCTGTCAGAGCCAGCAAAGCCATTGCCGTTGCTTGCTTTTGTGTGTGGGTTTGATCAAGTGGTTTTTGATCAAGTGAATGTGGACTGTCCGTTTGATCAGATCTTGATCTTGATTGAATGATTCCTAGCCGTCCGTTGATTTGATCTTGATCATCACCATCGAGGTGATCTTGGATGTCCATTTGATCTTGATCATCATCGCAATCATGATCATCTTGATTGATTGATTCTTGGCCATTGGATTGCTTCATCATCATCCTAATCATCATGATCTCGTATTTGATTGTAGGCCGTCGATCTCCTCTTAATCATTCGATTAGATCCTAGCCATCCGATCTCTTCTTGAACGCCACAACCATGATGATCATTAATTTTCTTTGATCATAGCCGTTCGATCGATCAATCTTGATCTTCATCATTATCTTCATCATCACCTTGATCTGGACTGTCCAATCTTGTTGATCATGATCTTGATCTTGATCTCATCCGTGCCGATCTGCCTGATCGTTGTTTGATCACCTTGATCTTGATCGTCATCGTGATTCATTCGTTGGTTTGTGATCGTGATTTGATTTGTTCGTTGAGTTCGTGCTTAGGAATCCATTCCTGTTATTCTTTTGTCGGATTCATCGTCTACACCCCAAGGCAAGTATCCTCTTGTACAACTCGTTTGTTTTCATACAAGCTTTGTTTGAAAAATATCGCAAGTATATTCTTTGACTCTAATTTGTATTCTTCGGTCGAATTGAAATCTATTGCTATACATAATCCGTCGATCCCGTATTCGCATATGATCGTGAATACTTTGTTGCCACATGCATTACATGAACACGATTGATACACACGTATGTACTCTTAGATTATACATGATTATGTGTATGAATGTTTTACCCGTGATAGTAGTTAAAATATAATATATTGTTATTGTTAATTAAAATTAATAAAAGTAAAAAGCCGAGGTATAAGGGTAAGGACCATAGTAGTGGACAATATAGGTAAGTGTACTCAAAATGGGGCCCGTATTTTCCAGTACATGGTTCATGAACTTATTGTATCTTGATGTATTCATAAAGCCATTACTCAGATCATGAACTTGTTGTATTCATGAACCCACTGTGTGGTTCTTGAACTTGTTAGTTTTCACGAACTTGTTTCGTGAACTTGTTACTTTATTTTCGTATTCATGGACCATGCTTGCTTGATACTTGATACCTGAATATGCCGCCTTCTAAAATCCACCACTAAGACTAAACATAACTGATTGTATGTACAACTATGTAGTTAAAGTATGGATGCATGATGTGCTACCTAGATAGTAATAATACAAGACTTGAACATGATCATTTGACACTTGATACTTGATTACTTGTACATGATACATGATACTTGATATATGATCCTTGACACTTGTTACCTGTACTTGAAACTTGTTTACTTGATTACTTGCTTACATGCCACTTGTTTCATGATGTCTTGTTCATGATCCTGTTTACATGCTATATTTTTCCTATTACATGATTCTTGACTCCATGATCTCTTCCTATTTCTTGTTTTTTTTACTTGTCCCCTTAGCTTGTACCACTTGCGGTCCGTGACTTGCATTAACATGTATCTTCTTGTTTCTTCTTTTTGTCATAATGTACTTGCAGGTCCGAATGGAGAGCTATCCGAAGGTGTTGCTGATCAAGTATTTTAGTCTTGTTTATTTTTAAGTTACTTTAGTTCATGTTTTATTTATGCTACTCTTTATTGTATTCCGGACATGTTTGACCCGTAACTACTTTGTATTTCCAGCTGTTGTTTATGTTATAGACTATGTAATGTACTTTTTGTTATCCTATTGTGACTTTATATGTTTGCGTGGTTTTGTTGTTATCTTATTGTTGAGTTACCTGTACAGCTTAAGAATGGTGTATTCGCATCATTTGCTGGGCCTTAGTCACATGCTCGTATTTTCGTATTTTGGGAAGCGGGGCATGACAGGGTTTTTAGTGGTATTAGAGCTCAGGTTTGGCTAATGTGTTAGTTTGACTAATACATTAGACAGGCTTGACTCAGCCAGATTAACTCAACAACATGTGCACCACGTTGATCACATGGATAATGAATAACCAACATAATCTGGATACTCCTCTTATTTGATTCCTCTTTGATTCCTTCATATTCAGTTCTTCCATTTCTCAGTTGTTTTGCCTCTTCCATTCATTCACTTTCATTGATTCTTCATTGGGTATGGATTCTTTCTTTTTGTGCCCATATTCTTTTGATTCCGGTGTCTTATTCTTTTCTTCCTGCTTGGTTCATCGATTGGTGCAATGTGGTGTACAATGACATGTCTGCAGCTTGGAATGTCGTCATCAGAGTGGCGCAGCGGAAGCGTGGTGGGCCCATAACCCATAGGTCCCAGAATTTTCCTTATTGCTTTCCCTTCCTTGCACCGCTTGCGTTCCTTTAATGCATTTGCATTGTCTTCATTCATTGATCTTTATTCGACATCATTCTAGATCACCTCATCCCTATATATGATTTTCTTATTCTGGTGTTGCCACCCTTTTGATATTTTCTTTGAATCCCTTGTTTTGTTATCCCCCCATAAGTTTTCTTTTGCCTTGTCCTATGTACCGCCTATGCAGATTTCGAGGACGAAATTTTGTTGTAAGGTGGGTAGAATTTGTAACCCCTGTTCCTGTTAATAAGTATTTTTTTCGTATTTTAAACTCTTAGTATCTTGTAACTATTCTTTCTTAATTGATTATATTATCCAAACTATTTTATAAAATCCAATTGTTTATTATAAGCCCAATTTCTTATTTTTATTATTTATCTGAGCCCAATTGTTTTAAGCCCAATACCCTAATTGATTTATTTAAATAATTTGAAGCCCAAGCCCAATTGTTTAATTTAGGCCCAATCCTATAACAAATGTAATATTATTTTTGAGCCCATAGACCAAACCCAAACCCAAACCCAGTACTCATATATATTTCTATAGGCTAAATCCTATGTGATTTGTATTCTAACCCCCACATTTCTCTCACTGTTCTCAACTGCCTACAACCCTTCACATTCCCCCCCCCCCCACTCTTCACCTCCCGTAATCCTCATAACCCCCACTCACAATAACTACCCCACATTACTTTATTCTTTATTATATCATTATTATATATTTATATAAATCCCCCCTCCCTATTTTCTCTCTCCCGCACTCTCTCTCACCCGTTCTCTCTCTCTCTCTCACCATCTGTTTCTTCGTCCTCCCGCTCTCTCTCACTTCCTCTGTTTCCAAACCCAAAACAGAGCCCCTCACTGCCTCTCCACCTCGCAACCCACTCGACCCCCCCTTCATCTTCCTCGGCGAGCTCAACCCCCCTTCCTCGCCGACTGCACCTCGTCCCTGTGCCCCACCGTCATCAAGCACAACCTCCGAACATCCCCCTCGTGCTCACCATTGACCCGATCGCTGCTTCCTTTCCCTAAGCATCGCCGACTCAACCTTGCCATCTCCTGCTAGCGACCGGTGCTCCTCCACCGTCGCTACACCTTGAGCCGCCCTCCGTGTTCCCCTACCGTCCACAGCAAAGCAGTGCACAGCCCGTGCGTCACTCACGATGCTGCCCTACTCCTCGCCTACAGCCACCTATGGCACCACCCTGTCCCGCCTACGATGCCAGCGACAGCCAGTAGCCACCGCAGTCACGCCGCTCAGTCCCAGCATCACTGCAGCCAGCCACCTCACTCCCTTGCAGCCGCACCGCCTTCAGCCGATGGTAGAGCTCCCGCCGTTAGCCCCTCTAGCCGCCAGCCAGCCATCGCTTTGCCGCCTGTCTGCCATGCCATCCGCCGTCAGAGCCAGCGAAGCCATTGCCATTGCTTGCGGTTGTGTATGGGTTTGATCAAGTGGTTTTTGCTCAGGTGAATGTGGACCATCTGTTTGATCAGATCTTGATCTTGATTGATTGATTCCTAGCCATTCGTTGATTGGATCTTGATCATTACCATCGAGGTGATCTTGGCCGTCCGTTTGATCTTGATCATCATCGCAATCATGATCATCTTGATTGATTAATTCTTGGCCATTGGATTGCTTCATCATCATCCTGATCATCATGATCTCGTATTTGATTGTGGACCGTCGATCACCTCTTGATCATTCGATTAGATCCTAGCCAATCGATCTCTTCTTGATCATCACGATCATGATGATCATCAATTTCCTTTGATTGTAGTCGTTCGATCGATCGATCTTGATCTTCATCATTATCTTCATCATCACCATGATCTGGACCATCTGATCTTGTTGATCTAGATCCTGATCTTGATCTTGATCTTGATTTTGATCTCATCAGTATCGATCCGCCCGATTGTTGTTTGATCACCTTAATCTTGATTGTCATTGTGATCCGTTCGTTGGTTTGTATTCGTGATTCGATTCGTTCGTTGAGTTCGTGCCCGGGAATCCATTCGCATTATTCTTTTGTCGGATTCATCGTCTACACCCCAAGGCAAGTATCCTCTTGTACAACTCATTTGTTCACGTACAAGCTTTCTTTGAAAAATACCACAAGTATATTCTTTGACTCTAATTTGTATTCTTCGATCGAATTGAAATCTGTTGCTATACATAATCCGTCGATCCCGTATTCGCCTATGATCATGAATACTTTGTTGCCACATGCATTACATGAACACGATTGATACACACATATGTACTCTTAGATTATACATGATTATGTGCATGAATGTTTTACCCGTGATAGTAGTTTAAATATGATATATTGTTATTGTTAAGTAAAATTAATAAAAGTAAAAAACCGAGGTATAAGGGTAAGGACCATAGTAGTGGACAATATAGGTAAGTGTACTCGGAAGGGGGCCCGTGTTTCCCAGTACATGGTTCATGAATTTATTGTATCTTGATGTATTCATGAAGCCATTACTCGGCTCATGAACTTGTTGTATTCATGAACCCACTGTGTGGTTCTTGAACTTGTTAGTATTCACGAACTTGTTTCGTGAACTTGTTACTTTATTTTCGTATTCATGAACTATGATTGCTTGATACTTGATACCTGAATATGCCACCCTATAAAATCCACCACTAGGCCTAAATGTAACTGATTGAATGTAGCAACCATGTAGTAAAAGTATGAATGCATGAAGTACTACCTAGATAGTAATAATACAAGACTTGAACATGATCACTTGACACTTGATACTTGATTACTTGTACATGATACATGATACTTGATACTTGATCCTTGACATTTGTTACCTGTACTTGACACTTGTTTACTTGATTACTTGCTTACATGGCTCTTGTTTCATGATGTCTTGTTCATGATCCTGTTTACATGTTATATTTCTCCTATTACATGATTCTTGACTCCATAATCTCTTCCTGTTTCTTGTTTTGTTTTAGTACTTGTTCCCTTAGCTTGTACCACTTGTAGCCCGTGACTTGCATTAATGGGTATCTTTTTGTTTCTTCTTTTTTTCATAATGTACTTGCAGGTCTGGATGGAGAGCTACCCGAAGGTGTTGCTGATCAAGTATTTTAGTCTTGTTTATTTTCAAGCTAATTTAGTTCGTATTTTATTTATGCTACTCTTTATTGTATTCCGGGCGTGTTTGACCCGTAACTACTTTGTATTTCCAGCTGTTGGTTATGTTATGGACTATGTTATGTACTTTTTGTTATCTTATTGTGATTTTACATGTCTACGTAGTTTTGTTGTTATCTTGTTGTTGAGTTACCTGTACAGCTTAGGAATGGTGTATTCGCATTATTCGCTGGGCCTCAGTCACATGCTCGTATTTTCATATTTTGGGAAGCGGGGCGTGACAGGGTTTCAGTAACTGTGAAGTGCAGTCGACTGTACTGCGTTCGACCGTCATAAGATGCAGTCGACTGTTATCGTGCTGTTTCATGACGAATCCACTTTATATTCTTTCCAAAAACTAATCCATCACCAATCAATTAAATACAGATAAAATCTCACAAATATTGAATGATAGCAACTGGTTTTGATAGCTTTCTTGGACACTAATCAATAATGTGCTTGTTACCACTAAATCTGGTGTAGGGGTAAACAGATAGTATTTGTGGATTCTTGGAAAACTTGAATAGCAAACCTGAAACCTATTCTGCCGGAGTTTGACCATTGACTCATGCCGTTCACTAGCAAAAAGTGCGAGACACCGGGGTTGATCCCGGCGACGCACCCTCCGACGCTCAAGTCAGTAATCAGGAAGATTATGAGAGAGCGTAAATTGGCAAAAGATTGATTACCCCTTAATGGTGGTGGATGGAGGGTATTTATAGCCGCCTTTGGGATCTAATTAGGAATGTAATCCTTGTGATTAGATAAGGAATGTAATCCCAAATTCCCAGTGGACGGATAGATGTGAATCAGGGCCGTTGACTAATATTAATCAGAAACCCTAATTCTATCATGTTGGACCGGGTTAATCGCGGGTTAAAACCCGTACCAAGTTGAGGTAGGTCCTTTCGCGGGTTATTGGGTCTTTGGGGAGAAGAACCGGTAACCGCGTCAGACCCATTAGTAGGTGAAATTACCATTTTACCCCTAGACATTAAGATTCGCGCCCGGTTTGGACGGTTCTGATTTAACCCTGTTTTTAGCCATATCACGAGCCCCCCACTCCCGAAGACTGAGTTTAATTAGCCTTTGAGGAGTAGTTTTACTGTTTTAATGGCTTGCGGGGTCGTATCGGAGTCAAAATGGGAGGTTTCGAATCTTTTTGCAAGGTAGTATGGTGATTTTCCAAGTTAGTTGCGCGCTTTGAGTTGTTCTTGAGTTCTCCCGAGTTTCTGGTGCCTGTTCTTAATTTTTATCTATTTTTCGGATTACTTATTTAATTTTGCGAAGTGTTGATTCGTCGTTCGGGGGTCTTAATGAATCACTCTAAGCAATAATTATTTACTCAGGGGCTCAAAAATATTTCCCCGAATTTATAATTATTTCCTAGAATTCTTAATTAATTTTCCCGAATTTTTAATCATTTTTTCGCAATTTTTAAATAAATAAAACAATTTTTATAAATAAAAACTAACTTTTAATATTGAATTACGACGTGACACGATCTGGACCCTTCATCAGGGCTGTGCACGCTTTTCTGGGAGATCGGACGATCCGAGTGGGTCGGCCAGTATTTTCTCCGTACGTGAGGGTCGGTACTTCGGCACCTCGGCTCGACTCCTCGGCAGCTCGGCTTGGAGTGCTGGGATCTGCCGAGCTACGTGGCACGATCCTGAGCGTCCATTATGGCGCAAATCCCCACAAAATGCTATCTTGTCATTTTGTGGACGTGGCATGATCTGAGCCGTCCATCACGTCCAACACGTTTTTTTGGCAAGATCCAACGGCTGAGGAGGGTCAGCTTCATTTTTCTCCATATGTGGAGGTCGGTACCTCGTCCCTTCGGCTCGATAGCTCGATGGTTCAGCTGAGCTATTCGGCAGCTCGGCTAAGTACTCTGGTGACTCATCTCTTCGTTCCCTGCCCTTAGTAGCTCGGTGGCTTGACCAAGCTGTTTGATAGCTCAGCTAAACACTTCGGTGGCACAGCAGGTCAGAACGGCACACAGTAGGCTGGCGAGCTATGTGGCATGATACTGAGCGTCCATTGTAGCGAAAATCCCCAAAAAACGTTATCTTGTCGTTTTGTGGGCGTGGCGTGATCTGGGCCGTCCATTGTGTTCTGACGCGAATTTTGAGGCGATCCGACGGTGAATTTGGCTCGGCAGAATTTTTCTCCATATGTGGAGGTCGGTACCTCGTTCCTTCAGGCTCGGGAGGATGGTAGCTCGGACGAACGCTCGGAAGTTCGGACCGAGTGGTAGGACCACACGGTGAGATCTGAGCCGCTCATCACGGCACGTATCACGAAGTTGGGGGTCAGATCACGAGAAAAAGTTATCTTGTTGTTTTGTGGGCGTGGCATGATCTGGGCCGTCCATCGTGTTTTGACGTGCATTTTGAGGCAATCCAATGGTGAATTTGGCTCAGCAGAATTTTTTCTCCATATGTGGAGGTCAGTACCTTGTCCCTTCGGCTCGGGAGGATGGTGGCTCGGACGAACGCTCGGAAGTTCAGACCGAGTGTTAGGACCACACGGTGAGATCTGAGCCGCTCATCATGGCGCGTACCACAAAGTTGGGGGTCCAGATCACGAGAAAATGTTATCTTATCATTTTGTGGGCGTGGCGTGATCTGGGCCGTCCATCGTGTTTTGATGCGCATTTTGAGGCGATCCAATGGTGAATTTGGCTCGGCATAATTTTTCTCCATATGTGGGATCGGTACCTCGTCTCTTCGGCTCGGGAGGATGGTGGCTCGGACGAATGCTCGGAAGTTCGGACCGAGTGTTGGGACCATACGGTGAGATCTGAGCCGCTCATCACGGCGCGTATCACGAAGTTGGGGTCCAGATCATGAGAAAACGTTATCTTGTTGTTTTGTGGGCGTGGCATGATCTGGGCCGTCCATCATGTTTTGACGTGCATTTTGAGGCGATCCAACGGTGAATTTGGCTCGGCAGAATTTTTCTCCATATGTGGAGGTCGGTACCTCGTCCCTTCGGCTCGAGAGGATGGTGATTCGGTGGATCGTCGAGGTGCTGGTTGCCGAGTGATGGAGCTAAGCGAATCGACGAGTTCTCGTCTTGAAACGTCGCAACTCTCCGTTTTGTCGTTTTGCCTTCCTTTAGTGGGCCCTTAAACGCTTAGAAAGCCCAAACGTCGCTCTCTTGGCTATAAGTCCCCACTCCCCTCACCCCCTAGCTCATTTCTCGCTTTCACTTTAAATTTTTACTTTTACTCTCAGTTTTGCTCTGCTAGCGGTAATTTGTGCTCCAAGGCGGTGGTGCTAGCTGTCGCGCAGGCCAGGCGATTTCCGGTGAAAATATTTCGACCGTGAACGTCACTTCCAAGTTTACATCACATCAAGGTCAGTGTTTTTGCCTTAGATATTTATTAGAGATGTCAAGGGTAAACTTGGGAAGTGAGGCATCATCCTCTGGAGATAGTGGTGCTGAGGAGAGAAGGCAACTAGCGAGCCGGAGAAAGGGGAAGGAAGTGGTAGGGTCGTCTGCGGCCGAGAAGAAGAAGGTAGTGGCCCGATCTCCCGTAGTCGAGGAGATCATGGAGCCTGAGAGGCGAGCCCCCGAGTCGGGCAGTATCCTAGTGTGTTGTCCGGTCACGCCGGCATTAGGCAGTACGAGGGTGATCTGCTGAAGAAGGCGATCGTTGGTCGTTCGGCAGCTTACGAGGAGAACGCCCTGAGGGAGATCACCGAGGTGGATGACCTTGCTTCGGTGTTATCCGAGAGGGACCTCCTCCGGATCAGAAAGGGGTTTGCCATCCCTCCGGAGTACAGGCTGATCCTCCCCGGCCCTGGGATGCGAGCGAACACCGAGCTGTCGCCGGACACGTATGTGTTCGACTTCGACTCTTTGAGCCCCAGCTTGCGCTTCCCTCTGCATCCCTTCGTGTTGAGGGTTCTCCACTGGTATTGTCTGGCACCGGTGCAATTTATGCCGAACACCTGGCGCCACGTGCTCGCCTTCTTGCTGTAGTGTCGCATCACCGAGGTCGAGCCAGACGTGGTAATCTTCCGGAGCCTGTATCGGATCAACCGGATGTCGAAGGCTGAGCCTCGTTACTACTTGTCACCTCGGAGAGGCATTAAGCTAATAGAGAATCCGGATTCGATAAAAGGTTGGAAGGAGAAGTTTTTCCTGTTGAAGGGGCCCTCGACGTTGGACTTTCCGACTCAGTGGAAGGCAGAGGTGCCGAAGTTTGCAAGGGTCGACCCGGTGCTGACTGCGGCCGAGGAGGAGGTGGTGGCGAAGCTCATTGCTTTCCCAATGTTAAGCTGGAGAGAAATGACTGAGGAAGTGCTACCCGGGTCGGGCCTTAGTCCGATCGACCTGAGTATGCTCCTGACATCTCGCTGCATTTTTTTTTCAAATTCCTTGTGCGATTTTCTAACTTGTTGTTTTTTGGTTTCGTTCTTTGGAACAGAGGCGCCAAAGATGGACTTCATGGGAATGATGTCTGAGCAAGGCAAGGTCGCCGATGGTAGGAAGAGGAAGAAGCCGAGCACCGGGCTCGCATCCGGCCAAACTTCCAAGGCCCCCTCGGTAGTTGCCGACCCTGCCCCTGCTCCTCAGGTGCCGTCTCCGTCGGTGGCCATCCTTGTAGACCCGTCTGCCCCAGCCTCATCTGCCCCGGCCAGTGAGACCTTTTCGGTTTCGATGGCGCTAGCTCTGCAGGCCCCGCCTCTGACGCCTCAGGCTGAGTAGATCTTGAACGAGGCCCACACGAAGCTGTTCGTCCCCGACTGGCGGGTGAAGAACCACGACGGCTTTCTTGGTGATTCGCAGATGTGCATGTAGGCCGTCAAGCATCTCGCGACCCCAAAGGACCGAGCCGCTCTGAAGGTGGGGACGACCTGGGACGACAACTTCGAGAACGCTCGGTTGCTCATGTCAGTAAGTATTTTTCTTTGAAAATTTCTTTAAGTCCATAACTCGGCTTTTACAACCACCTGACGCTCATTCATTGCAGGCCACTTGTCACTTCAGCCACCTTGTTCATGAGTTTGCCGAGCAGGAGATGGAGCTGAAAGCCCTCTGTGACAAGGACAGGGCGGAGAAGGTGAGGGCGGTGAAGCAGCTCGAGGCAGAGCAGCGCCGCTCGGAGGGCTTGGAGGTTTGGGTTTCTGATCTTAAGACGGCCCTGGAGCAAGCGAAGGGAGCAGCTCACCGCAGAGGTTGCCAAGGTTGCTAAGGCTGCCGAGGAGCTGGCCGCGTCGGCGAAGGCCCTGGAGGCGGCGAAGGTGGAGAGGGATGCCGCAGAGGAGGTGGCCAGGAAGGAGGTTGAAGCCGAGGCGAAGGAGCACATGGCTAGGAACATGGAGCTGTCCTATGCGAGAGTGCTTGACCACGTCGAGGCTCGTGTCCACGGCTTCGAAAGAGTGGGATATCGCCTGTGGCCCGACAAAGAGGAGGAGGGCGAAGAGGAGGAAGGAGAAGAAGAGGATGGTGATCATCGGGACGGGGAGGTGCCTGCCGACCCCGAGACTGTGGCGGTCGACCCCCAAGCAGGGGCGACGGGGGGCGAGGGACCATCTGGCGAGGCGCCTGTGATCGAACCGCCGCCCCAGGTGGATCCTTGATCTCCTGATCTTTTGCATAAATCCTTTTTTTTTGTAAAGCCTTATAGCGGACTAGCCACCGCTTTTTTTTTATATGAATGAAAGATTTCTTTTTTGAATTTGTCCAAGTGTTTGGCTCGGAACTCGTCTTCCAATGGAATGCTTTGGTTTTTCAGATCGTCGAACTCGGTTCGGACGCCGTAGCGGCTCGGCGGCACACGGAATTATTTAAGTGATCACGCGAAGCTCGTCTCGAGGGCGAGATTGAGTTGATCAGGAGGGTGCTGTTCAACGTGGAGAAGACGAACAGCGAGTTATTGGCTGAGATTCGTCACTTGCAGATAGTCGAAGGAGAACTCTCGGCAAAGGAGGATGAGTTAACCTCGGTGCTGGCCGAGCGCGACGAGCTCGCTTCGAAGGTTGAGCAGCTAAGGAGGGTTACGGTCGACCAAAGCATCGAAGTGACCAACCTTCGCCGAATCATAGCTGATTTTGCCGGGGACGCAAGCTCGGCAAAACTTCTTCGATTCAAGATGTCGGTGAAAGACGATACTTTGAAGGATAGGATCGTCGAACTTGAGGAGGAAGTCGCTCGCCTTAAACCTCAGCCCGTGAGGATTAACGTCCAAAGCACTTCGTGCACCCGCGAGGAGAGTAAGAGGGGAATCTCCTTCTACGAGCTCGCGACTCATCCACTTGTCGTTGGGCGGAGTCCAGCCGATGCTCAGAGCGGCGTGGCTGTTTCGTCTAGTGGAGCCTCGGTCGGAGCCACAGTTAGAGGCAGTGCCGAAGAGGCGTCTCGGTTCGTCGGCCTAGAAATGAGCTTGGAGGTTAAGATTATGAGAGAGCGTAAATTGGCAAAAGATTGATTACCTCTTAATGGTGGTGGATGGGGGGTATTTATAGCCGCCTTTGGGATCTAATTAGGAATGTAATACATGTGATTAGATAAGGAATGTAATCCCTAATTCCCAGTAGAAGGATAGATGTGAATCAGGGCCGTTGACTAATATTAATCAGAAACCCTAATTCTATCCTGCTGGACCGGGTTAATCGCGGGTTAAAACCCGTACCCAGTTGAGGTGGGTCCTTTCGCGGGTTATTGGGTTTTTGGGGAGAAGAACCGGTAGCCGCGTCAGACCCATTTGTAGGTGAAATTACCATTTTACCCCTAGACTTTAAGATTCGCACCCAATTTGGACGGTTCTGATTTAACCCTGTTTTTAGCCATATCAGTGCTCTTTTTGAATATCTTCTTCTTTTACTTGATTTTGCAATCTTTCTTTATTACTTTCCTTCTTTTAATATTCTTGAATCTTTCTTGGATCTCTTATTGATATTATTTGATCCTGAAAATCTGAACAACTCAATTTAAACTTATTAGTATTTATAGACACGTTTTGTAGACACCAAACCAAGAGTCAACAGTACATCATTGTTCTTATTGATACTAAGTGTTATTGATCATTGATTATTATTACCGAATATTGAATCATTGTCTATACCATTGCATCATTTACCATGATATTGATTATTGCTATTGTCCCATGTTATTGATTCCTATTAATCCATTGAACTCATTGTTATATCGTTATTCTATTGTTCCTTGCTTTCTCTACTTGTTATCCATGACTTGCTCTAAGGATAATTTTTCTCCTCTTTTTAGATGAAGTGTTCACAGAAAATGATGGAGAATTGCCTACTGGGATTGGAGAACAAAGATTCTGAATATTTTAATGCTTTAAATTGCTTATTATTTTATCAAATTTAATGTATTGAGACTTATTATCTAATTGTGATTGGATTATTATTGTATTGGGCTTATGTCCGGATTTTATTATTGTTTCTAGACGTTGGGTTATTGTATTTTGAATATTTCGTATTGCATCATTCCAAGTATTATTGTTCATGAGATTATTATTATTGCCCGCGCAATTGTTCTGTATTGATTATATTATTGAGTCGATCGAATAAATAGCTTATAGGTGACGTTAGTCTTTCGCTGGGCCAATATCCTGTACTCGTATTCCATATTTTTGAGAAGAGGGGAGTGACAAATCTAGTTTTGGATTTTAATATGCTGGAGTTGTGATTTCGAGTAGGTAAATCAATATTTTAAATGGATGAAATTCTCAGTTTTGAGGCGGCATATGTTTCAGTTTTAAAAGATGAAATATTCGAATTCTAAAGGGTTTATTTTCAGTTTTTAAAGAGGTAAAGTTTCAAATTTTGGACTAAACAATTACAATTTTAGGGATGAAATCTTAGAAAATAAAGAGGTTTGTTTTCAGTTTAAATTGATTTGAATTCCAGATTATAGATGTTGGTTTTATATATATATGGAAAGAGGAATTTAAAAGTTGAATTTAAAGGATTATATTGGAATGGATTTTGATTCCACGAAAGAAATAATCTTTTACGGTAACGATGGCTTATTAAATAAATATTGTAATATTGAAGAGATTTTATGGATGTACGAAGATTTTATTTTTGGAATGAAGTATTCCATGTGAGCTTTTGATTTACAATCGTGGTGTTGTGAAAAAAGTGTTGTTTTCATGAAAGAGTAAATAAAGAGTTTTTTTTAATGATTGAACCAAGTGGAGGTTCTTGATTAAAAGTTAGGGTTATTGTAAGAACCCTAGATGGATGCTTGAGCCATTGAGATGTGAGCACCAGAGGCTAAGCGAAACCCTATGGTACCGGCAGTGGTTATTTGATTGTAGGAATTAGCCAGAGGGGCTAGTGTTCCTAGTTTTGGTGAGTGAAGTCCAGTAAGGTGAGATAGTTCTAAGTGGTTTTGGTTATCTATGTTTAAACCTAAGGACATGCACTAGATTAGGAGTTATGACGGAACTTGGGCAATGTAAGTATGGACTATGTATAGTCGGGCGGATGTATTCTGGGACTGTGTGATTTTATGTCCCTCTAGTATGTGCGCGTGGTACACTTGTACATTCTGGCAGGATGTATTCTGAGACTGGGGTCTATTTGCAGAATGTCTAGAAATGAGATGGATTTTGGTATGTTCACGTGGTACACTTGTACAGTCTGGCGGAATGTATTCCGAGACTGGGATGTATTTGCGGAATGTACGGTATGTTCGCGAGGTACACTAGTATAGTCTAATGGATGGTATTTCAGGACTGGAGTCTATTTGCGGAATGTATGGCATGGAGGTGATTCTCCAGAGTTAGAGTGATGCTTACGAGATGCTTGCGCGTTTACACTTGTACAGTCCGGCATATTGTATGTCGGGGCTGAGGTTTATTCGCAGAGTGTCTAATCTTGCTTCTATCACCGATATAGATTATTCATGGCAAGAGATTGAATCCTAAATGAGGTGAACGATAAGGGTTTCCCTCGGACCTATATTGTATGGGCAGTATAGAATCCGAACAAATATGCATTAGCATGCATTGTGTGCCTTGTGTTTTCTTGAACATACTTTATGTATTTTTGCTTGTTTTTTCCTGACACATAATTATTCTTTTAGTTTCAGTATTAATTATTGAATTATGATTCTTTTATTATTGTTTATTTTTGCAACAAGTGTATGATTGTGAGACTTTGGAGAGTCGTTTGCGTCAGTTGCATTCAACGGACGTACCTACAGTTTTTGTCAGTTTTGAAGGATTTGCAAGTGAATGGCTTAGAAAAGAGTTAAAGCTCAGGTTTAGAGAAGTTTGAGTTTAACTGTTTGGAACAAGTTGTAGTAAAAGTGTATTTAAATTTCCGCTGTGCATTGTAATATGGACCGTTGTAAGAAAGTTTTACATTTTCCTGTAATTGTACGGTGTTTGGTTTACATTTGAAGTAAAGATTCTGGATTTGTGTCTCTTATTTCTATTATGGAAATTCGGGGTACTACATTATATTTTGGGTTTATATCTAGTTTGGTTGCACTTATTTTATCGTATTTGTGTATGTCAAAACTGATTCTTTCTCTTACTTCTTTATTATTTTCTTATTTTTCTAATAATTCTGCTATTTTTGTTATTTCTGTAACCTCATTTATTTCATATTGTTCTATTTCATCCTCACTACTTTCACTATCTTCTTTCATTACCATTATTTCTTCATCTTCAATTATTTATGACCATTCTTCTACATATTCAATGGGTTCATAGTTTATGTTGTACATTTCTTCTATGTATGTGTTCTACTTCCCCGCATATGTAACAATTACATTTCTTTGGGTTTTTGATATTGTTTGTTTTTATTTATTTTTCTGAAGTACCTTTTATAGGTTTTTTTATATCTCTGAAAAGTTTTTCTATATTTTGGTTTATATTTTTTGCATTTTATTTTTACGTCTTTTTATATAATTATATCTATTATTACATCCCCAATGGTTTGGTTTTGCCTTTTCACAACAAATTCTTTGCCTATATGTTCTACAGTATTTTATAGTTGATTTAGCATATTGACACACTTTATCTATATAATCTTTTACAAATTTTTTTCCACACACACACACATATATATATATCCGAAAGTATTTGTTTCTGGTTTTATTTTCTCATTTACGTATGCACTATATAAGTTTATACTCTATGGACCTAGTAGTTTAGGGGAAATGAATCTAAGATGGGACTCGTTTCTAAATTTTCTATAGTAATTGTAACTCCTATTTTCCGTATCTGTATTTTGCTCCATTGTACTCTTTTATCAATGGTGATCCTATATTTTGTTTCCGTTCGAATAGAATCATTATTTTGTTTCGACTCAATTTTTAGGTGCCTATGTCTAATTCAATTGTATGTCCGTCCTGCTCTTTTGTGTCGTTCTTCATGAAAGACCAATTCTCTAGTTGGATCCCACTCAAACCGGATACCCTAAAACCCATTAACCCAAAACTGTCATGCCACGCTTCCCAATAACATGGAATATGAGCGCGTGACGAAGCCCAGCGGATGATTTTAACATCATCCATAAGCTGTAGGATCGACTCAGCATCATAACAAGATATATATATATATAACCAAGCATACATGAATAATTTATTAAGCAACAGGAAACAATTGAAACATTAATAATATCCAAATAGTTTTCAATGTCCGAACTAAAGATAAAACTCGGGAACATAAGCCCGTTACAAGTCTTAAGCAACAACAAATGAAATAAATCAATTACAAAACGAAATGATTAAAGAGAGCTTTTCCCAAACAAGGCCTAGAACGTCTGCTCACCGATTCCAGCAGGTAGCACGTCTCCAAGTCTACTTAATAAATATAAAAGGGAAAAATAGAGAAAACAAGAGAAAATGCCCTTAGTGCAAGTTAGGGCCACAAATAGTAAAAACGAGTACAAGTAATGGGGAACAAGAATTGGAATCAAGAATGTAACAGGGATACAACAAGTAGTGGAAATCCAGGAACTAGCTAACAAGGAGAACAACTCAAGTGAACAGGCTGGATATCAAATACTAATAGTGTAACAAATGACAAGTGAACCTGTAGGGGTATCTAACATCAAGTGACAAGTCTCCAGTCTAGGGTCAAGTAACAAATGCCAAATCTAGTGTCGAATATTATATTCAAGTGCTGAGTCTCAAGTAACAAGTTGTCAAGCATCAAGTAACAAGTTGCAAGTATCAAGTATTTTATTCAAGTATCAAGTCTCATGTATCATGCCATCAAGGTATCAGGTAAGCATGTATCAAGTTCAAGTTTTTTGTTCAAGTCTTGTAGTTATTACTATCTAGGTAGCACTTCATGCATCCATCTTTTTACTACATGGTTGCTACAGTCAATGCAGTTTCGTTTAGGCCTAGTAATGGATTTTATAGGACGGCGTACTCAGGTATCAAGTATCAAGCAAGCACGGTTCATGAATACGAAAATAAATAACAAGTTCACGAAGCGAGTCTGTGAATACTAACAAGTTCAAGAACCACACAGTGGGTTCATGAATACAACAAGTTTATGAGCCAAGTAACTAGCTCCATGAATACATCAAGGTGCAACAAGTTCATGAACCGAGTACTGGGAAACACGGGCCCCCTTCCGAGTATACTTACCTATATTGTCCACTACTATGGTTTTTTCCTTAAACCCCGGCTTGTTACTTTTATTAATTTTTTATCAAGAAAGCATGCAAGTGTGCAAAACAAGTCAAGAAATCATAATTATGGACATGGGACAAGTTTGAGGTATTTATATAGCATATTCGGGGGTCAACGCGAATAAAAATATCACGAACAACGAAAATCTCAAATCTGGACAGCACGATGTTGCTGTACCAAAACTGCGATATCTCCTAGACCATAACTCGGAATTCGAAAATTCCAGAGGCTATCGATATCTAGACATCTAGTGCTACATTTACTGTTCAGGGCTTGAGTTCAGATTCTGATGTTAAAGGGGTCAAAACAGCATAATAAGATTCAGGACAGCAACATGTGGAAATGTTTTATGAGTATAGGTTACATGAAAATTTGTTGTTAGGCGTCTAGGTTAATGTGTGATACAAATAGAGGGTAATGGTTATCAAAACAGTAAGTAATATTTATTTCTCAACCCAAATGGGTGCAAGTTCGTCACATACAAGATATAACATATGTCTACAAATCTAGGGTTCCTTAATTTCATGTGTCCATATGTTCAGGGGATAAAATGAGTCCAAGTAGTTGTAGTATAATACAATAAAATTATTGTGACTCTTAAGATCATGAAATTGATAAGGTTTAATATTTGATCACAACGACGAGTCAAAGAGGAGTCACAATTTCTAACCATTTGTAGTATTTTCAATGAATCCTTGTACTAGAACAAAAATGTGTACAAGAAGAATACTTGCCTTGATTGGATGAGGGAGATTAGATCTGATAATGAGGAGAACGGGATCGAAAAACCCCGGGCAAAATCTCCCAAAAGTACGTGTGAAGCACGTGCAAGAATTCAACAGTAGAGAAAAATCCCACACACCAGATCCCGCCTAAACAGCATACAGTGAGCTCCAGATCTGGCACGCCAAAATACGGAATACCAGAACGCACCAATCGGATTTCCCCTACGCAGCGGATCTGGCCGAACAGCGTACAGCCTTCTGGGATCGCTGTGGGTGAACACAAAATAGCGTTTTCGTCCACCCAGATCTCGTCTTCTTCCTTACAATGGTAGTGAACAGAAGTGACGGTGCAGGCTCGCGCGACTGCGGCGATGTGACGCGGCGGGCTCGCGACGACATCTGGGTTCAATTGGGGAGCAGTCGACGACGATGACGACGGTGATGGAAATGGCACGGCGGTGGCTCTGTTTCTGGTTTCGAAACAGGGGAGAAGAGTCGGAGAAGAATGGCTGGGTTCGGGGTGTTGGCGATGCGACGGAGTTAGGTCGCGAGGCGAGGAGGATGAGAGGGTGAGGGCGAGGATGGTTCGGAGGTGTTGGCGACGATGGTGACTGGCGATGGTTAATGGCAGAGGGCAATGGTTGTCGAGAGTTGGGTTCGGGAGTTTGGTGATGGCGAAGGTGATCGATGGTGGATGATGGCGGTGGATTGGTGCTGCGGTGGCGGTGGTTGACAATGGTGAAGGTCGTGGGGATGAGGAGATTGACGGAGAGGCGATCGGAGGCAGGAATTGGGTCTAGGCGTTGGGGATGAAGACTGGAGGAAGAAGAAGAAAACGGTGGAGGGTTTGGGTTAAAACAGTATACGGGAGTTAGGGTTAGGCTGTTTAAGGTTATATAGTATAGGTTTGGGTTAACGGGTATTAGGGTATCCTTTTTGAGGGGGATCCAACTAGGGAATTAGTCAAAATGTATTAAAATGGGGAATAAAGAGATGAATGAGAAGAAACAGCACATTCTTCAAGAAGAATGACACAAGAGCACATACAATTGAATTAGACAAGGGCACCAAAAATTGAGTCGAAACAAAATAATGATTTTAGTCGAATGGAAACAAAATTCAGGATCTCAAATTGATAAAAGAGTACAACGGGGCAAAATACAGTATAAAAATATAGATACTAGAAATAGGAGTTACAAATCCTACCCACCTTACACAAAAATTTCGTCCTCGAAATATGCTTAGGCGGTACATAGGACAGGGTAAAAGCAACTTAGGGGAGGGTAACAAACAAGGGATTCAAAAGAAAAGTCAACTTGGTGGTAACACCAAAATAAGAAGGGAGTGGATAACAACGATGTCAAATGGAATGCATGAAAGAGAATAAACGGTATCAAAAGGAAAGAACAACACGAGATAATAAAGCGAAATAAGGAGTCGGCAGAACTGAAATCAAAGAGAGAAAAGACAGGGAAGAATTGAATTAAACAATAAGTCAGCGGATGAGAACAATTGCAAGAGATAGGGAAAACCAAAACAATGCAAGGAAGGAGAAGCAACAAAAGGATCCTGGGACGTGTGGGTTATGGGTCCACCATGCTTCCGCTGCGCCACTATGATGGTGACGTTCCAAGCTGCAGACATGTCGTTGTAGACCATGTGACACCAGGCGACGATCCGAGCAGGAAGGAAAGAATGAGGCACCAAGATCAAAGAAAATATGGGCTCCAAATATAGATAAGCAATAATGCAAGGTGAATATGAAGCTTTAACTTCAATCTAAATAATTAAAAGATATAATACAGATCAAAACTAATGGCTTTAACAGAAATAATAACAACAACAACTATCAATGATAATAGTATCAATAGTAATAGAATAATAATAACAATAATAAAAACTAATAATAACAATGATAATAATAAATTTAATAATAATAATAACAAAATAATAACAATAACAATAATAATAACAGAAATCAAAATCATTATAATCATGCAGGTAATAATAATAATATAATAAAATAAAATAAAAAATATATATCAAAAATAATGACAATACATACACGGCAGTGTTGGATTTAACATATTCATGAAAATAATGAAGTAATAATAGAAATAATAATAGCAAAAAAATAATAATAATAAAAATAATTTCTACAATAGTGGTAATACATACATAACATAATAGAATTCAACACATCCATGGAAATAATGCAATAATAATAATAACGATAGCATTAAAAATAACATCAATAATGATAATAATAATAATGATAATAGCAATAATAACAATAATATCAATACAGTAACAGTAATAATAATAATAATATAAATAATAACAGTACTAAAGGTAGCAAAAACAATAATAATAATATCAGTTGAAATGACAATAATGATAATAATACCAATAATAACGAAAATATTCCTTTACCATCAGTTTTATTATATAAGTAACGAGTCTTGAAATATCAATTAGCAATAGGTAGAAAATCTTACCTCCTTAACATCAAGTTGCATGTTTGCCTTCACGATATCAGGTTGCAGGTTGCCGTCTGAAAATTCGGTTGCACATTTTTTCTCCCCAATATCCAGTTGCAATTTGCCTCCATTGACATCGAGTTGCATATTTGCCATCTCGACATTAGGTTGCACCGAATTGGTGAATTGTATATAAAATTGAGCATGCTCAGGCTCAAAACAAATTATTAATAATAATAATAGTAGCAACGATAAAAATAATAATACCAATAACAATAATAATAACAAAATATCGATACTAATAACAATAAGAATAACAATGATAATAACAATGATCATAACAATAACAATAACAGTAATCGCAAAAAGAATGATAATAATAATAATAATAATAATAATAATAATAGCAATAATATTCAAATATTAACAACACCAGAAAAAGTAGTGATGTAAGACAAGATATAGTTTGGGTCCAATATTTTTGTGGAAGTAATTTAATATTAACAATAATAATAAATTAGTGAAAACAACAATAAGAATATCAATGGTAGTAACAACAATAATAATACTAGTAATGATAATGAAAATAATAGCAATAATAATAGTAGTAGTAATAATAGCATTATACAACAAAATAAGAATTTGTCTTATCAAAATAATCCAGTAGAAATATATAGTCGATCAAAAATGAAAAGCGAAGTTAAAATACACCATTGTTCGGAATAACAAAATCTTTGTTGAGAAACGTTTTTATAGAAGATCGAATATAATTACAACAATTAATAATCGAAATATAGAAAGTATTTGGGAAAAATAATTATAAAGAGAAAAATAGGTAAGGGAAAATCGAAGCTACACCCAATAAAGAGTTAAAGAGGAGGATGACTAGAAGGGACAAAAAGAAAATTAAGGAATTGAATACGAAGAAAGAAGGACGAGGGGCAAAATCGGAATTGAAGAGAATATAACAGGAAAGAAATAACCAACATGATACTCAATATGAATCAACAAATAAAAATGAATGCAAGGTAGGGAAAGTAATGAACGACGCACGAGTTGAAATAAGAAAGAATTAATGAGGCAAGCAGAAATAGGAGATCGCCTGCACAGAAATCAAAGAATATGGATACGAAAAGAATAAATTTGTACCCAATAAGGAATCAACAAATCGGGATGACTGTAAAACATGGAAGGAAGCAATGAATCAAAGAATTGAATGTGAAGGGATCAAAATGGATGAGATAAGACTTCTGTCCAGATCGAGTTGCTTATCAAATTATTCATGTGGTTGCATGGCTTGTTTAATGTTGAGTTAATCCTGACTAAGTCAAGCATGTCTAATATATTAGTCAAACTAACACATTAGCCAAACCTGGCTCTGATACCACTAAAAATCTTGTCACGCCCCGCTTCCCAAAAACATGGAATACGAGCGTGTGACGAAGCCCAGCGGATGATTTTAACATCATTCATAAGCTGTAGGATCGACTCAGCATCATAACAAGATATATATATATAACAAAGCATACATGAATAATTTATTAAGCAACAGGAAACAATTGAATCATTAATAATATCCAAATAGTTTTAAATGTCCGAACTAAAGATAAAACCCGGGAACATAAACCCGTTACAAGTCTTAAGCAACAACAAATGAAATAAATCAATTACAAAACGAAATGATTAAAGAGAGATTTTCCCAAACAAGGCCTAAAACGTCTGCTCACCGATTCCAGCAGGTAGCACCTCTCCAAGTCTGCTTAATAAATATAAAAGGGAAAAATAGAGAAAACAAGAGAAAATGCCCTTAGTGCAAGTTAGGGCCACAAATAGTTAAAATGAGTACAAGTAATGGAAAACAAGAATTGGAATCAAGAATATAACAGGGATACAACAAGTAGTAGAAATCCAGGAACTAGCTAACAAGGAGGACAACTCAAGTGAACAGGCTGGATATCAAATACTAATAGTGAAACAAATGACAAGTGAACCTGTAGGGGTATCTAACATCAAGTGACAAGTCTCCAGTCTAGGGTCAAGTAACAAATGCCAAATCTAGTGTCGAATATTATATTCAAGTGTTGAGTCTCAAGTAACAAGTTGTCAAGCATCAAGTAACAAGTTGCAAGTATCAAGTATTTTATTCAAGTATCAAGTCTCATGTATCATGCCATCAAGGTATCAGGTAAGCATGTATCAAGTTCAAGTTTTATGTTCAAGTCTTGTAATTATTACTATCTAGGTAGCACTTCATGCATCCATCTTTTTACTACAATGTTGCTACAGTCAATGCAGTTTCGTTTAGACCTAGTAATGGATTTTATAGAGCGGCGTACTCAGGTATCAAGTATCAAGTAAGCACGGTTCATGAATACGAAAATAAATAACAAGTTCACGAAGTGAGTCTGTGAATACTAACAAGTTCAAGAACCACACAGTGGGTTCATAAAAAGAACAAGTTCATGAGCCAAGTAACTGGCTCCATGAATACATCAAGGTGCAACAAGTTCATGAACCGAGTACTGGAAAACACGGGCCCCCTTCCGAGTACACTTACCTATATTGTCCACTACATGGTCTTTTCCTTAAACCCCGGCTTGTTACTTTTATTAATTTTTTATCAAGAAAGCATGCAAGTGTGCGAAACAAGTCAAGAAATCATAATTATGGACATGGGACAAGTTTGAGGTATTTATATAGCATATTCGAGGGTCAACATGAATAAAAATATCACGAACAACGAAAATCTCAAATCTGGACAGCACGACGTTGCTGTACCAAAACTGCGATATCTCCTAAACCGTAACTCAGAATTTGAAAATTCCGGAGGCTATCGACATCTAGACATCTAGAGCTACATTTACTATTCAGGGCTCGGATTCAGATTCTGATGATAATGGGGTCAAAACAGTATAATAAGATTTAGGACAGCAACATGTGGAAATGTCTTATGAGTATAGGTTACATGAAAATTTGTTGTTAGGCGTCTAGGTTAATCTGTGATACAAATAAAGGGTAATGGTTATCAAAACAGTAAGTAATATTTATTTCTCAACCCAAATGGGTGCAAGTTCGTCACATACAAGATATAACATATGTCTACAAATTTAGGGTTCCTTAATTTCATGTGTCCATGTGTTCAGGGGATAAAATGGGTTCAAGTAGTTGTAATATAATACAATAAAATTATTGTGACTCTTAAGATCATGAAATTGATGAGGTTTAATATTTTATCACAACGACGAGTCAAAGAGGAGTCACAATTTCTAACTATTTGTAGTATTTTCAAGGAATGCTTGTACTAGAACAAAAATGTGTACGAAAGAAATACTTGCCTTGATTGGATGAGGGCGATTAGATCAGATAATGAGGAGAACGGGATCAAAAAACCCCGGGCGAAATCTCCCAAAAGCACGTGTGAAGCACGTGCAAAAATTCAACAGTAGAGAAAAATCCCACACACCAGATCCCACCAAAACAGCGTACAACGAGCTCCAGATCCGGCACGCCAAAACACGAAACACCAGAATGCACCAATTGGATTTCCCCTACGCAGCGGATCTGGCTGAACAGCGTACAGCCTTCTCGGATCGGCTGTGGGTGAACACAAAACAGCATTTTCGTCCACCCAGATCTCGTCTTCTTCCTCACGATGGCAGCGAACGGGAGCGACAGTGCAGGCTCGCGTGACTGCGGCGATGTGACGCGGTAGGCTTGTGACAACGTCTGGGTTCGACTGGGGAGCAGTCGACGACGATGACGACGGCGACGGAAATGGCGCGGCGGTGGCTCTATTTCTGGTTTCGAAACAGGGGAGAAGAGTCGGAGGAGAATGGCTGGGTTCGGGGTGTTGGCGATGCAACGAAGGTGGGTCGCGAGGCGAGGAGGATGAGAGGGTAAGGGTGAGGATGGTTCGAAGGTGTTAGCGATGATGGTGACTGGCGATGGTTAATGGTGAAGGGCAATGGTTGTCGAGAGTTGGGTTCGGGAGTTTGGTGATGGCGAAGGTGATCGATGGTGGATGATGGCGGTGGTGGTGGTTGACGAGGGTAAAGGTCGTGGGGATGAGGAGATTGACAGAGAGGCAATCGGAGGTAGGAATTGGGTCTGGGCGTTGGGGACGAAGACTGGAGGAAGAAGAAGAAAACGGCAGAGGGTTTGGGTTAAAACAGTATACGGGAGTTAGGGTTAGGAAAGGTGATCGATGGTGGATGATGGCGGTGGATTGGTGCTGCGGTGGTGGTGGTTGACGAGGGTAAGGTCGTGGGGATGAGGAGAATGACGGAGAGGCGATCAGAAGCAGGAATTGGGTCTGGGCGTTGGGGACGAAGACTGGAGGAAGAAGAAGAAAATGGCGGAAGGTTTGGGTTAAAACAGTATACGGGAGTTAGGGTTAGGGTGTTTAGGGTTATATAGTATAGGGTTTGGGTTAACGGGTATTAGGGTATCCGTTTTGAGTGGGATCCAACTAGGGAATTAGTCAAAATGTATTAAAATGGGGAATAAAGAGATGAATGAGAAGAAACAGCTTATTCTTCTAGAAGAATGACACAAGAGCACATACAATTGAATTAGACAAGGGCACCAAAAATTGAGTCGAAACAAAATAATGATTTTATTCGAATGGAAACAAAATACATTATCTCAAATTGATAAAAGAGTACAACAGGGCAAAATACAGTATAAAAAAATACAGATACTGGAAATAGGAGTTACAAAAACCCTAGCTATTTAAACCCTAACCCCCTAACCCTAACCCTAAACCCCATTACTGTTTTACCCTAACTAACCCCGCCGCTCTTCTTCTTACTCCCGTCTCCTTCTCCTTCGCATCTTCGATCGCTCCCCCGTTCCCTCCAACCCATCGCCATTACCCTACCACCTCCGTTGCCTCGTCAACCCCTCGCATTGCCTTCCCACTCCGATCATCTTCGCCATCCACCACAGAACCACCCATCCGCCATCGTCCCTGTCCTTCTGTCCACACCCAAACCCAATTTGCCTCGCCTACACTCCATCACCTTTCGCCATTACCCAATCCCCAGTTGCTACCACCATTGCCATTACCGCTCCTCGTCAACCCCACGATCACCACCACCGCAGCACCCATCCATCACCGTCCCCCAATCTTCTCCCCTGTTTCGAACCCACAAATAGAGCACGCGCCAATCTGCCGTCGCCACCCCGTCGCTTCTCGACGTCGCGTCGCCAATCCCGCCGCCAGCCGCCGTCGCAGTCGTCGCCAGTCCTGTGCCTCACTCTCCCGCTCACTACTGTCGTGAGGAAGAAGACGGCCAACGAGTGGTCGAATACGTTGTTCTATGTTCTGCCACAGCAAATCCGAAATCGCTGTCCCATGTTTGGGCTTGGATCCGGTGTGCAGGAGAGATCTGGTTGGTGGGTTTTGCTGTCCCGTGTTGTGTGCACAGCAGATCTAGTTGCCGTTTGCTGTTTTGGGCGGGATTCGGTGTGGAGATTCACCTCTTGCTGTTGGATTCTTGCATGTGCTTCACACGTGCTTTTGGGAGATTTTGCCCTTGGTTTTTTTATTCTGTGTTCTTCAATTATCGGATCTAATCGCCCTCATCCAATCAAGACAAGTATTCATCTTGTACAAATTTTTGTTCTAGTACAAGCGTTTAATTTGAAAATACTGCAAATAGTTAGTAGTTGTGACTCCTTATTGATTCGTCATTGTTGATCAAATTTTAATCCTCATCAATCCCATAATCTTAAGAGTCACAACAATTTTATTGTTATATTACAACTACTTGGACTAATTTTATCTCCTAGTTTCATGAACATATGAAATTAAGAACCCTAGATTTGTAGATGTGTGTTGTATCTTGGATGTGATGATCTTGCACCCATTTGAGTTGAGAAATAAATATTAATTTCTGTTTTGATAACCATTACCCTGTATTCGTTCCACTCATTAATCTAGACGCCTAACAACCAATTATCATGCAACCTAAACATGCTAGACACTCACACCTGTTGCTGTCCTGGACCTTACTATGCTGCATTGACCCGTTTAACATCAGAATCTGAACCCGAGCCCTGAAAAGTAAATATAGTTCTAGATGTCTAAATGTTAATAGCCTCCAGAATTTTTGAATTCTGAGTTACGGTCTAGGAGATATTACAGTTTTATTGCAGCTGTGTCGGTAGTCGCAAATTCACAAAACTGCTGCACATCCTTAGTTTGCGAATTAATTTAATTATGTTAACAGTAAGCGTTGGACTCAAAATTTTATATGCTATTTCTGGACACCCTATAGGACATCCCCAAATTTTCTCAAAATTTATTTGTAATATTTCAATACTGTTTCACATGTTTAAACTTAGATTCACAAATTCTGCCTGAACACATTAGCAGTGTAGTTCGCTGTTTTGACACATGTTACCACAACTTTCATGTACCTTAATTACATGCATTGGAACCGGACAGGAGTCTAGTTTCTAGACCTCCTAACAGATCCACATTTTCTATCTCGTAGCAACGGAAATCACAGTTTTGATACAGCCACGTTGTGCTGTCCAGATTTGAGATTTTCGTTGTTCGTGATATTTTTATTCGTGTTGACCCTCGAATATGCCATATAAATAGCTTAAACTTGTCCCATGTCTATGATTATGTTTTCTTGACTTGTTTCACACACTTGCATGCTTGCTGGGTCAATAATAATAATAAATAACAAGCCGGGGTTTAAGGGAAAGACTATAGTAGTGGAAAATATAGGTAAGTGTACTCGGAAGGGGCCGTGTTTTCCAAATACTTGGTTCATGAACTTTTTGTATCTTGATCGATTCATGGAGTCAGTTACTTGGCTCATGAACTTGTTTGATTCATGAACCCATTGTGCGGTTCTTGAACTTGTTAGTGGATTCGCGAACTTGCTTCGTAAACTAGTTATTTATTTTTCGATTCATGAACCATGGCTTGCTTGATGCTTGATACCTGAGTACGCCGCCCTATAAAATTTATTACTAGGCCTAAACGAAATTGTATTGACTGTAGCAACCATGTAGTAAAAGTATGGATGCATGAAGTGCTACCTAGATAGTAATAACCACAAGACTTGAATATGAAACTTAAACTTGATATATACTTACTTGATACTTGATGACAAGATACACAAGACATGATACTTGAATATAATACTTGATACTAGACTTGAGACTTGTTACTTGACGCTAGACTTGAGACTTTTTACTTGACACTAGACTTTAGACTTGTTACTTGACACTAGACTTGATACTTGTACTTGACACTTGTACTTGATGCCTGTCACTTGAGGTTAGATATCCCTACATATTCACTTGTCACTTATGCCACTATTAGTATTTGTTATCCAGCCTGTTTACTTGAGGTGTCCTTCTTGCTAGTTAGTTCTTGGATTTCTACCACTTGTTGTGTTCCTGTTACATTCTTGATTCCAATTCTTGTTCCACATTACTTGTACTCGTTTTTACTATTTGTGGCCCTAACTTGTACTAAGGGCATTTCCTCTTGTTTTCTCTATTTTTCCCTTTTTATATTTATTAAGCAGACTTTGGAGACGAATTACCTGCTGGAATCGGTGAGCAGACGTTCTAGGCCTTACTTGGGAAAGGTTTTCTTTAATCATTTCGTTTTGTAATTAAGTTATTTCATTTGTTGTTGCCTAAGACTTGTAACGGGCTTATGATTCTGAGTTTTACATTTGATCCAGACTTGAAAACTATTTGGATTTTATTATTTGTTTCAATCGTTTTCTGTTGCTTAATAAATTATTCATGCATGTGTGGTTATATATAAATCTTGTTATATTCCTGTTATGATGCTGAGTCGATCCTACAGCTTATGGATGATATTAAAATCATTCGCTGGGCTTTGTCACGTGCTCGTATTCCATATTTTTGGGAAGCGGGGCGTGACAGTAATTATCTTGGATTCTCTGAATTCACAAGCATAGTTGTTAAAATAACACATATCGCATATTTCTAAATTGCTTAGTTTCCATCTTACTTGGTTCTTTATAAATATATTGTGTTTTTCTGTTTCATAGACACTAAATTCTATTTTTTCTGTTATCTCATAATTTGTAATTATTTCTTTTATTCCTAAGGTTTTTTGTGCTGATTTTTCTGATGTTCCATCAATTGGTCTTAATTTTATGATCTTATTTCTTTCTTATTTTGTTAGTCCATTCCACCTTTTTGCTGCTACTACTCCTATAAAGGTTACTTCTATAAATTTCTCGAATGTATTTTCTAAGAGGTTTTACCTAAATCCTACTATTAAGGATGTTTTTACCCATTCTTCTATTGTTCTATCTATATCTTTTACACAGTCAAAGATCTAGTCATTCCCCTTTTTTTTTATTCATTTATCGTAGTGTTCTATTGGTTCATATTTTTTGTTTCTTTTTCTTTTTTTTTCCTAACTTACTTCTCTCTCTACTTTGACATTTCCATGATAGGTGATAAGGTCTTTTATTATGTTATGGTTTTAAGTATTCGTACATATTAGTTGGATTTTTGTAGGTTTTGTAATAATCTTGTCTTTTTCTTGATCTATTTTTATTTCTTCGTTTATTATATCTCGATTCCTTAAGGCTTCTTCCACTTCCTTTGAATTGGGATTTGCCATTAAATTTTATATTTCTAAAATGTTTATATTAAGTTTTGTTATAGCTTCCAGTTCTTTTTTTTATTTTCTTCTTCCATTATGCCTAATTTTTCCTCCGAGTCATCTATTATATACGTACTTAGTTTTTTATGTTTTATTTATGCTTTTTAAGTTTTTTCTTATATCTCCTACGAATGCTGGGCCATTGTATTCTTCTTCTAATTCTTGGATGTTAATCATATAAATTTCTAATTCTATTTTTGAATTTAATTTATGTATTGATGTTTTTATTTTTGGAATACTATTCATACCAAGTTATTTCTTATAGTTTAATATTTTGCATGCTAGTAGGTGTTGGTAATACCAACTTACTTATTCGTTTCTATAACCTAATACCTTATGTGCTATTACTTTTTATATTTCTTTAGGTAGATTTTCTGTTACTCTACTTGTTATTACTAAATATTCTGATATTTCCTTATCAGTTATATATTTTCTTTCTAATACCCTTTTATCAACTTGTCTTATTTTGAATATTGAAAGGTTTTTAAAACTAAGTTTCTTTATTTTTTTGTGAAGTATCTAGTTTTTATAAGGTTTTTATAAGGTATATAATTTCTAAAGTAGGGTGATGAACACAATATTATTCACATTTAGGAGCAATAATCTTAATGCAAGTATACATTTGAAGGCTCTATATGTGGTATTTAACTCTTATTTTCTCTTTTCCATAGGAAACAGCCTAAAACAGAGAAACGAAGCAGATTCAGGATTTTAAGGATGATACACAGAATATTACAGAGCATCAGTCGACTGATTCTTCCACACAGGCGACTGAACAGAGAAATCAAGTTTACGCAGAAGTCTCGACACAGTCGACTTACTCCAACACCAGTCGACTGGTAGGCGGCAGAGTTAAAAGATAAGATATTTGAAGATTCGTCCAAATCTAATCCAAATCAGAACAGAAAAGGAAGAATAGAAGAAAAGAGAAAGAAATAACATGCAGAGCAACGAGGGAGGAAATAAATAAAAGAAAAGGACTTTTCTATAAAAAGAAGAGTGCAAACCCTAATTCTCTTCTCTTGTTCTATAAATACCAACCAAGAAAGAAGCGGCTGGAGACCGAGCTCTGAGGGGGGATCCATCGATCAGCAAGAATCACGATATCAGCATCAAAGAAGGAGAACAAGTCGACTGCTGATTGGGCTAAAGCGCAACATCATACAAATCAGCGTTCTTCTGTTCTTTCTCTTTAGTTTTTATTTCCATTGTAGTCATGAACTCTAGTATATTAATCAATAAAGGTTGTATTATGTGCAACTAATTTCATAGTTGGGTTGATTGAAACCATAGTCATGTAATGCTTATATTCTTCTAAATACTACTCTATTATTTATTGATTAAACCTGAGAGTATTGGTATAGATTTATAATGCTCGAACTTGTTCAGATGTTCTAAGAGCAGTCGACTGATGTGACAATAAGTCGACTGCCATACAGAACCTGAGGTTATCAAGTTTGTGTAGTATAGATCTGAATCTGTTATATGAGCATATTGAGACGACCCGTATCTCGTGCTCATAACTTGTAACAAGGGAATCTCTAGGGGTTCTTGGTTTAATCAACTTGAAGGATCTAGATCTGATACCAATTTCTAGAACTTCAAGTGTTTGTTCGTTTCCATTGTTCTTATGTTTTCTTTAAGTGCAACTTAGTAGATACCATGCTAAATACTTAATGAAAGAAACGAATTAGAGTAGATACCATGCCTAATTCTTGGCATAGGGAAACATTAACTTTAAGGAGTAGATACCATGCGCTTGAAGGAACAAACATGAGTAATAAGAGTCGTGGATAACTCAGCATTACTAACTATTGGTGGAGATCAAAACCCAACTACTTTAATAGATATTCGTGACTCAATTTGTGATGCTATTTAATTTAGATTTTTATCCTTTCATTTACTTAGACTTTTAGATCAACACTTTAAGATTCTGTTTCCTATTTTATTGATTAGTAAGTTAATTTCTACAATCTCTGTGGGATCGACCCTTGCTATTGCTACGCTTCTATAAACGATTCGTACACTTGCGAGGTTTTAATTTGTGTCTAGTTTAGATCATCTAGATTGCACAACAAGTTTTTGGCGCCGTTGCCGGGGATTGTTAGCATTTTAACTTACAAATCAGTAAAATCTTTTTCTTTTTATTTTATTTTATTTTATTTCTTCTTTTTCTTTTCTTATATTTTCTTTCAGGTTAAACTTTGCACAGACTCAGACCAGTCGACTGTCTCCAAGGACCAGTCGACTGTACAACGAAGAATTCAAAAAGCAACAATGGGTGAAAAAGCATTAAATCGAGTACCAATGCAAGACAAATTCGTTCCAAAGAATATTGAGCAACCGTCTTGCATAGCTTTTCAACCCAAAGTCACAGGGAATATGCATCTATCACCTCAATTACTTAGCATGGTTCCCCACTTCAATGGTAGACTAGATGAAGATCCGCACCTACATCTACAAGACTTCTTTGATCTTTGCAGGACACAAAGCATCAAAGGGCTTACCCCTGAACAAATCAGGTTAATCTTGTTTCCTTTTTCTTTAAAACTTAATGCTAAGTTGTGGTATAATTTTTTGGAACCAGGATCAATTCAGTCATGGGAGCAATTGGCAACAAAATTCTTGAAGGAGTTCTTTCCAGCTCAGAAAACCAGACAACTAAAAAGGGAAATTCTACTTTTCCAATAAAAAGACGGCGATTTATTCTTCGAGGCGTGGAAGGACTTCAAAAACAAGCTTCTCAAGTGTCCTACGCACAACATACCTAAGGATGATCAGGTACAATCATTTTATGAGGGTTTAAATGACGCTAACAAAGCAATTGTAGATGGAGGATGCAATGGAATGTTGATGAGGAAGAGTGCTGAGGAGGCCATAGAACTATTTGAAGAACTCAGCGAGAACACACAACAATTCTCCACAAGGAGGGGTCTTTCGAAAAAACAGGGAGTATACGAAACTCTCATAATAATAACATGCAATTAGAAATGGAAACCATGAACAAAAAGATTGATATGCTTGTGAATTCAACGTTGGGAGGCATAAAAAGCCAACCAAAAGAAATTTGTGCAATTTGTTTTCATTCTAATCATACAACTAATTCATGTTCCATGTTTTCTTTCGCAGATCAGGAGCACACAAACTATGTAGAACAGGGAATGTACCCGCCCCAGAACGATTTTTTTTCAAACACGTATAACCCAGGGTGGCAAAACCATCAAGGCAATCAATTCGCACCAGGGCATACGCAGCAATTCCAGGGTGGGAATGGGTATGATAGGCCAGCACAAGAACAGGAGAAGTTGGATTTCGAATCCACCATTCTTCAACTACTCCAACAGCAACAGCAAACAAGCAATCAACAAGGACAGACCATTCAAAAATTGGAAATTCAAATTGGTCAAATTGCTGCGGAGTTAAGCGAAAGAAAGGCAGGAGAACTCCCATCACAAACCATACCTAACCCTAGAGGACAGGAATAGCTCCAATTGGTGACAACACTAGAGGAAGAGATTGAGTTTAAAATGTTTGATGCACCACAATTTCCACACGATGATCATGAATGTTATAATGTTGATGTGGGTCAGGAAAGTTGTGACCAAACATTTCAGGAAAATAGTGTTGATCCAGTACAAGAAACAATTACACACCCTCCACTACTATCTCAAGTTGAAATGGCATACGATGACTGGAGGATTGCAGAGACAGTACATCACCTCGAAACTCCAAAGTCATATTCAGGTAAGCTTGCACCTGCAATTGAAAATTTTGTGTCTGATAACATTTGTGTCTTCTCAGACCAGTCGACTGGTGAATGGAATAAGTCGACTGCTACCAGGCAACCAGATGAGGAGCTGAAGCCACGACATGAATATTTGGGGGAAAACCAGACAGTACCTGTGACAGTTGCTGCAAATGTCAGGATGCATGAAGAAGCAAGGCTGCAGGGAGTCTTGCAAAAGCACAATGGTGCATTAAGATGGACCATTGCTGATAAACTGATGTCAAGATGGTACGGTCCATAAATTGTTGCAAAAGGTTTCCCCCACATGGAGCGTTGGAGAACAATCAAACGTTCAAGGTGAATGGGCAGAGGGGAAAACCTTATAATAAGATGAGTTGTGAGCCGCAAGCCATTCAATACATTGCACAACTCATCAAGTCTAGCTGAAGACAGAAAACACAGCGCTTATTGGGAGGCAACCCAATTTTTCAGGGGAGTACTTACACTCTCTATTTATTTCTTTCTTTCTTTCTTGATTTTATTTTCTCTCCTTCAAACTAGTTGGTAACACATGCCTATTTATTTTAAGTTTTTGCGCGAACATTGAGGACAATGTTCTATCTAAGTTTGGGGGTATTTAGTTATTTGGAGTCTTTTGATTTTTTTTAGGATAACAATTTCTTATAAAGTAAGAGTAAGGATACTTATTTACTTTAGGATTGTTGAGTTTCATAATGCCTTACAAAATTATATGAGTCATGCGATTATACAGTAAAAAAAATAATAATAATAATTGTGATGCTTTTTCTAGTGATTATTCCCTTTGATCTAGTCATAAACAGAGTTTAAGTAAATAGAGTAAAAAGCAAAAAGAAAATATATATGAATAAAGTCAATCTACTCCAATGTTTTGAGTGCTTAGTAACTAGGGGTATTCATCACCAATGTTTACCTTTACGTCAAACGGCAACTTAAAATATGAGTATGCAAAGTAATTTTAAGTCTGTGACTTGTTGAGTAACCGGGTGGATTCATCACAAATGTTTTGCATTCGCGTAAAAAGGCAAGTGACAACTTAGAGAAAAGACAAAAAAAACAAAAAAAAAACTCTAGTTTGCTACTCGGTTTGTAGTAGAGAAAGGGGACAATCAAAGATGGAGTGTTACATACTATAACTATAATTAATTGCATGACAAGTATGATTGAGTTGGGGATTATGACTAAACAATTGCACTGGAGGAAGTGGGTATACTTGTTTTTACTTCATTTGCAAATTGTTTATAACTTTGATTGCAAAATTGTGATGCTTGCATAATGCGACATTTTCTTGGTATGAAGGGTGAGTATTATTATTTTTCCCTTGTTCATAATTTTAGTTTGCTTGAGGAGAAGCAAAAGCTAAGTTTAGGGGTATTTGATGAACACAATATTATTCACATTTAGGAGCAATAATCTTAATACAAGTATACATTTGAAGGCTCTATATGTGGTATTTAACTCTTATTTTCTCTTTTCCATAGGAAACAGCCTAAAACAGAGAAACGAAGCAGATTCAGGATTTTAAGGATGATACACAGAATATTATAGAGCATTAGTCGACTGATTCTTCCACACAGGCGACTGAACAGAGAAATCAAGTTTACGCAGAAGTCTCGACACAGTCGACTTACTCCAACACCAGTCGACTGGTAGGCGGTAGAGTTAAAAGATAAGATATTTGAAGATTCGTCCAAATCTAATCCAAATCAGAACAGAAAAGGAAGAATAGAAGAAAAGAGAAAGAAATAACATGCAGAGCAATGAGGGAGGAAATAAATAAAAGAAAAGGACTTTTCTATAAAAAGAAGAGTGCAAACCCTAATTCTCTTCTCTTGTTCTATAAATACCAACCAAGAAAGAAGCGGCTGGAGACCGAGCTCTGAGGGGGGATCCATCGATCAGCAAGAATCACGCTATCAGCATCAAAGAAGGAGAACAAGTCGACTGCTGATTGGGCTAAAGCGCAACATCATACAAATCAGCGTTCTTCTGTTCTTTCTCTTTAGTTTTTATTTCCATTGTAGTCATGAACTCTAGTATATTAATCAATAAAGGTTGTATTATGTGCAACTAATTTCATAGTTGGGTTGATTGAAACCATAGTCATGTAATGCTTATATTCTTCTAAATACTATTCTATTATTTATTGATTAAACCTGAGAGTATTGGTATAGATTTATAATGCTCGAACTTGTTCAGATGTTCTAAGAGCAGTCGACTGATGTGACAATAAGTCGACTGCCATACAGAACCTGAGGTTATCAAGTTTGTGTAGTATAGATCTGAATCTGTTATATGAGCATATTGAGACGACCCGTATCTCGTGCTCATAACTTGTAACAAGGGAATCTCTAGGGGTTCTTGGTTTAATCAACTTGAAGGATCTAGATCTGATACCAATTTCTAGAACTTCAAGTGTTTGTTCGTTTCCATTGTTCTTATGTTTTCTTTAAGTGCAACTTAGTAGATACCATGCTAAATACTTAATGAAAGAAACGAATTAGAGTAGATACCATGCCTAATTCTTGGCATAGGGAAACATTAACTTTAAGAAGTAGATACCATGCCCTTGAAGGAACAAACATGAGTAATAAGAGTCGTGGATAACTCAGCATTACTAACTATTGGTGGAGATCAAAACCCAACTACTTTAATAGATATTCGTGACTCAATTTGTGATGCTATTTAATTTAGATTTTTATCCTTTCATTTCCTTAGACTTTTAGACCAACACTTTAAGATTCTGTTTCCTATTTTATTGATTAGTAAGTTAATTTCTACAATCTCTGTGGGATCGACCCTTGCTATTGCTACGCTTCTATAAACGATTCGTACACTTGCGAGGTTTTAATTTGTGTCTAGTTTAGATCATCTAGATTGCACAACATAGGGTTATATAGAAATTTTGTTTTTAGGTTTTTATAATAAACTGGGTTAGTTGGGTAAATATTTTTGAAAATGGGCACTTTGATAAATATTTATGAAGAGTGGGTCAGGTTGTAACAAACACTCCTGACTCTAGTTTTTTGGAAACCATGAGTAGTAGTACTAAAATGACCACAGGGAGACCACCCAAGACATCAGAAAAATGTTTTCCAAAGGTGTAAACTAAAAAGTAAGTATACAACAAGCTAATGGGAGATACAGGCCCAATCCGTAGTGGAGGCGGGGAAGACGACCGCCTTGGCAAGGCCGTATTTGAGTTTCAGGGGCCCTAAAAAAATTTTCAAATGGGGCCTTTTGCATGTTGAAAAAATAAAAAGGTAACACCCTGAATTCCAAATAAGCCTTAATTCGAAGTTCCACATGATCTTTACACTTCACTTCGTACAATTTTATAAGGAATTTGAAACTTTTATTACAACAAAATCTTTTACATTTTAACGCAGCGGAAAGTAAATGAAATACAACAATGATAAATGTACAATTGTAACAACTTTAGCATTTAAGTAATCATCAGCATCAAATTCATCTTTATATCTTCTTATAAATTTCAAGTCCTACATATAAAACTGTGGACACATCAGTTGCTTACAACTGACGCAACATTATACACGGCCATTCTCGCTATGCCGAAAATATAACGATTCTTAAATACTTTAACAAACACAAACTTGATCACAAACAAAGCTAAAGAGGAACCATCCTATTGATGTCGTGTATGCTTGTGCACTTAACCTTAATGCAATTATTTACATTTCATGACACTAATGCACACTTGTTCGAACTTATGCATCTCATTCTACATTAATCTGAGGGCAAGCCCTTCACCGTACTTCATCTTGTAGGGTTGAATCCCTCGTTATGAGTTTAACTACTACGGCAACTACGGTAAGTATCCTAAATGTTTTATGAGTTACGAGCCCATGTCCAGATAGCCTTAAGGGAAATCCCACGTCATGACATAACGCATCATGCAGAAAACCTATGGACAATTCACCTCTATCATGGAACGATGGCACTAAATAGTCACCAAGCACCCTACAAGCGTCACCATGATCCCGATAATTCTGAAGATAGATTCACGTCCTAACATGACGCATCATGTAGACAGCATGTGAAAATTCTCACACCGTGAATTCGAGGCCCTCATACTTTTGTTTTTCTCTTACTTTCATCACATCTCCACTATAGTGTTGCCCTTAAGTTTTTAGTTTGTTTTAGAAGAAATCATCACAACCTAGAGTTAGCTTACTCTATCGGACTTAAACCAAACAAAAGAGATAGTCAGCCCACACTGGCTACTTCTCGAGAGATGCTCAACCCACACTAGTTAGCTCTCAAATTCATAACAACTGCCAGTTTTTAAGGATCTCGCATAGCCTCTAGAGTACAACAACTATCTCATTCTAAAGATCAACAATATGTTATATTCAATCTTAAAATAATATTTCAATTTCTTTATTCACAATCTCTTTCTCAAAGAAAAACATTTCTTTAGTCTTACAACAAGGAGTAACTCCCTTCACTTTCATTATCAATTTAATCACTTATAGAATTGTGTGCAATTAAAAAATTCTCATTCAATCACTAACATCTCGTTAAGAGGATTTTAACTGCATTCGAATTTTCATCTTTCTCTTTAATTAAACAAGAGTCACATTTTAATCGATAAATTCGAGTTTTTCAACATTATTTAATGTAAATTCCCCTTTCAATTATCACAAAATATATCATAATATTGTGTAAATATTTTTTATAAGGTCTAGATAATTTTAGAGGAATTAAAAAAAAATTCCAAATTTTTATTGCACTTTAAAACTCTTAAAAACTCAAAATATATCAAAAAATATTAAAACAAAGTAAAAGGCAGTGGTCGGATTCGAACCCAAGACCACCCCCCCCCCCCCCCCCCCCCCCCCCGCTAATCTACAGTAACCGACCCAAACCGCACCCGAAGACCAACAAGTCCAAGGCGGCTAGCTGATATGATTCTGCTCAAATAATTTATATTTGTAATGTACTGTATTTCGGGAAAATCGAAATTCAAATAAAACAGAGCCTCTCAAGACTCGAACCCATGAATACGGTTACTGTACACAGCGCCCTGACTTCACACCGAAAGCCAGTATACCCAAATTCACGTACTGTTATAACCCAGAGTTAAAATACACTTATACTACTAGTTTGTTTATAATCCTTTCTTTCACAATTTCGATTCCAACTAAAACTATACCATTCAAAAATCCAATTCTTTTCTAGAACATTTTCTTTCAAAAATACAGTATAGTGCATATATTTAAACTTTATAAAACCCTCATTTTTGACAATGTAACAAGATTTTCTCCCAAATTGTAATAAAGAACACATATTATCAATTTTCAAATAAAGTGTTGTCTCTCATCAAAACTTCTTCATAAAGTTCTTTATACTCATAAAATGTATACTAGTGAAACTATTTTCCACATTTCTTTACTACATTAGCATCTAAAAATCCTTTTCATACATGTTGCATTATTTTTACTATTATAAGAATATTCTAACATGCATCAATTTTCATTCCAATAATTCGCTACATGATACTTACTCTTTCTCTTTCTAATTTAATAGTAGTTCTAGTCATTTGTTTGATTCACAATAGCATTTCAACACATCATAACACAATTAAATTAAGGTCATGCAATCTACATTTACCACACTAATCAAAATTTAACAATTAAACCATATATCAACTAGCATGCATCATACTCTTAAATTATAAAGGATTTAAGAAACACCCACCCAAAGAAGTATTGATTTCTTAGCAATCGAACTTCAAAAGAAGCCTCATTCCTCCTCGAAATCTGTGCACCAAGGCAAAGTACCTCCAACTCCATTTCGGCAACACAGGGAAGCATCTTCATTTCTTATATATATACTAGGTTTGCCCGTTGACACGTGCCTACAGCACGTTTTCGGAATGGTGCACCTGGTTTGATTATATAAAATAGTTTTGGAGGTCCATCAAATTAATTGAAGTAGCAAACATATTATATGAGGAAGCAGTATATCTATCTTTAAGCTCAATCATCGCCTTCTTAATCATTAGCTTGAACTTACCTGGAATACATATAGTTTGTTAGAAACACTGCATAGAGTTTTTTTTAACTTCAGCATCATTTTAGATGCTTGCAATCGTTATGCAAGGACATTATCATATAGGTTTTATAGAGCTTATTCTAATCCCATAATCACTATGAGCATGTCTAAATACAATGGTAACACAAGTGCAGATGTGAAGGTATCTACAATACCAATAATCTAAACATTTGTTTGCCTGAGACTCAGTTTACAATTAAAATACCTCTTATTATTATTTCAACCAAAATGAAATACATGAAGTTCTCAAAACTCTAATCCAAGCTAATTATTTCTTTTATCTCCACTTTGTCTCCCCATTGCACCTTTATAATAAAAAACCAAAATGGATAAATAACAAATTTACTTTAGCTGTCTTTCTTGAGTGGAGAGTTTGCACCCTTCACTGGTAAATTCTAGTCATTCCAATCCTATATATCCAAACATACACTAAAAGTTCCTATATGTTATATTATCCATGGTTTCAAATAACCAGTGAAGGGAACACTTCACGATAGTAT